>JAOTAV010065378.1:0-14202 GCA_026546445.1 Cyclargus thomasi | reverse complement strand
ACCCTATACAACAAAGCAAAAATTTTGATAATCGGTTCACAAACGGCGGAGCTATGGTTGAACATACATAAAAAAAATAATAATAATAAAAAATATATATATATATCCACAGCCGAACATATTAACCTCCTCGTTTTTGGAAGTCGGTTAAAAAATCCTTCCAAATTCAAAAATTCTGTCGACGGTATCAGATGGTATCACACAATTTTAGCGGCGAAAATGACTTTGTTCATTTATCAGAACATGAGACCGACGAGTATTTCAATATTAAAAGTTTTTATTAAATGTAAAATGTTATTGTTATTAAGATTTATACGACAAAGTGTTGTTGTTTGTTAATCAAATAGATACAATGTACTGTCTAGAGTACATAGTACTTCGAAGTATATATTCGTTTGCTATAATCAAAATCAGACTCTGAATACCCTATGGATTAAAAAAAATCCTGTTTGTTATACCTTATTAAAAAGTATTTTTTATTCATCATTCATAAAAAATATCGTTTATTTAGATAAATAACATGCGATGTCTTACATAAAAGACCAAAACATCATAAACTCATGATCAAATAACAAAACAATGAAATCCAATTGTAGTGCAACTTTAACCAAAAACAAAAAACTGCGTCGGAATAATGTTGTTAGTAAAAATATTTATTTTTACTACCAACATTATTCCTGGTATAGTCTGGTTACTATAGGTTCAACAATTGTTGAACCTATAGTAGCCAAACTATACCTGGCTTTATCATGTCACATCGCGGATTCATCCTAAAAGTAATAATAATTTTATTTGGTACAGTATCACATGGATGTCAAATACAGTACTGTAAGTTTCAGTTTCTGTTCATACAAAAGCAATATAGCGGTCTGCACCTTTTTTTTGGTGACACCCACTAGAACTTCTTTAACAATTTGCAACAAAAAAAATATAGATAGGTGTAAATATTATTATATCTATTAGGCAGTATTATCCGCAATTTCATCATGTAATAGCCTCTACGAATCCATTAAGATAACGTTCGTTCTGAACTTTTGGCCTTTACGAAAAATGTGTTAAAAGCCTAATATATTAACCATTAAGGATTAAAGTATAAGAGAATTTTCCAGCGACTTCGTTCTTTTCAATAGAATCTTTTAACGTTACCAACCGAACTTAGAAATTTAGCCATTATAATCTATTCAGGGGCTGTTTCACCACTTCGTGGTATGTGTCGGATTTCATCAGTCAAGTATGTTGTGGTAAGCCTATACGACACTTAGCAGGGACTGGTAACCAAACTAGTTGTGATTCGCCTGATAAAAGCGTATTACAATCGGTGACATAGTAACTTGTCATAGGTTTAACAAAATCACACGGAATAGACCTGCCAAAAACACTCTATTGAAAATGATACATCACCGACTATCAAAAACATAATATAATTGAATATTAGATGTTTCACAAATTTTTTAGGGATATCTAAAAGGTGCAAATCATCACGAGAAAGGCTTACCTTTGTTATTGTCGTTTTGAGACGAAAGTTCGTCGCCCCGCCACCTTTTGCTATATTTTGCACTGTCACTCTCACATTTATCTTACCTTTTTCACGTATACCTAGAAGATGATTGTTAACATTTTTATTTAAACATTTAAATAAAAATTTCATAAATACGTAAATGTTAAACTAACATGTTTAGTATGAAGAATAAATATTTTTTGAGTCCCGAGATACGATATAAAATAAGTTTTCCATATATAAAAGAAAGATACGTTCCCGAACGTCAATCTTATTTCGTTATAAAGTGCCGGACAACATCCAGGCAATAATATTTCTGCAAATAGTGTTTTATATTCCTACACAGATAAACGTTTTATTCCCAGGTTTTTCGGTGGTGCGACAGATGGGGTTGCCATATGGCATGAGACAATTGCGCGATTGTCCTAGATTGTTGCGTGCTGTCCCAAATCCAGTAATTTTACGTTGCTGTCCCGGAATAAAAAATATATAACACGGCTGCAAAAATCAAACGAAACTTTTCATAATTTGTTAAAAATGTATTTTTTCAACAACCAAAGTTTCATAGTCTCGGACCGGAAACCAAAAATCCGATTCAACGAAATCGCCTGGACATATCCGGGGAGCCGCGAACGCACGTTGTCCCAGAAATGTCGAGGAAATTATCAACCTGGATCTGGCAACCCTAGTGACAATTATAATCGATGTCTCATTTCCCCGCTAGTTTTACATAATTCTGAACGTTTAGCCCTAGAGCCTCACAAACTTTATAGCTACACAAGATGTGCCTCTGCGGTTTTCGACAGGATTTTATTAAAATAATAATTGACCAATGTGGAGCACCTTTCGATTGACAAATGTTTTATCGTTAGCAAGCCCTGCTCCTCTAAAAAATAACTACTTAGCAATATTAGCTAAGAGCAATTCTTTTTTAGCAATTTTGTTAATTTTGAAAAATCTAACAATTTAGATAAAATAGCTCCTTTAAAAATTAATTTAAATCGATTGTGAAACTACTGTTTCGAAAACTTAGTAGTTATTTGCAAGAACTTTAAAATTTGACAAAATTAATTGCTCTTAGCAATATAACTAAGTGTCCTTTTTAAAGGGACTGGGGAACAGGTGAAATACATCTGACAGGAATTCTTAGGAACTTAGCATAATATGTAGATAACTTATAACTGAGTCTAGAAATAACCTTATGTTTGGCGTCAAACATCGGAAATTGCTATCTGAATTGAAGACATAAGTGGAAGAAGACAATTTTGAAAACGCTCCCCAAAGTTTTTATGTGTAGTAAATAAATGTTATTAAAGTAGAATATGTAAGATGTAAACACAAACCTTTTTAACAATTCAAAGTCTAAAGGGAATTCTCTTCGAAACCCCACAAACGACAAAAATAAACATTTGTGAAAGAATGCGATGATGTTATCGGGGTTTTTTTCGTGAAAGCCCATTTCCGCCGTAACGTAACCTTTGTAAACGTGACTTTACCGACAGCTGTGTGCCTAACACGTTGATAACCAAAACAAACTGAGTGGGTCACCATTTTAAACATAGCTTTACTCCATATAGTGATTTTGGGGGTAAACTTGAAATTGATTACTAACTTGTAAAATATTCAGAAATAATACTATTAATACTGACATGATATATTATATAATATTCTCGTTTTCGTTCTCATAACATCAATTGCTTACTTAGAAAAAGTTAAACCTTAAAGTTAAAAAGAAGTCTAAAAGTGATTTTCGTTTAGCAATACCCAACACAATCGAACCAGTAAACTATTTTAAATCTTTAAATTATTGAAAATTACCAAAAATAGTTTTTCCATATATTTTTTAAATTTAGGTTTTGCAATCTTAAAAAAGTTTTCGATTGTACTTTTTTAACGCGTGGCACTGCTACTTTGTCATATAAAGCTTGACCAATTTATTTTTACGTGTATGTATGTTTTCTCAAAAATACTGAAGATTGATATTATTCTTGAACTCCCTGCAAATAAAAAAAAATAACTACAACGCGTGTCATTGTTTTCGCTGAATCGCGTGTGTATCGTGATGAACATTAGCTTTAAATAAATCTTATCTACAAAGGTTATCGGAGAAAATCAGCAGGCTGCCATAAAAAATGTTTGCATGCAATCAAAGTTCAAATGCCGCGCGCCGGTGTGTGTAGGCTACACACACCGGCGCGCAGCGCGTTAATATCGCATGGCTAAAGTTAACTTTCCAATCCTGGCTGCCAGCCGCCGCGGCATACAAAAATAAATAATAATAATATCTACGGACGCCATCACACCACGTCAATCTGGCTTCATACTAAGTACCCGAGAGACTTGTGTTACAGGTACCAAACAACGGAAATATATTTTATACTTTTAAACTATACACATATATAAGGCCCTTGGCGATCACCTTTATCAGTATCCTTTGTCCTTCAGTGTGGCGAAGGGAGAACTACTACGAGTTCGTCAAATGCCACATTATGACGTTGGCAACGGGTTTCATTTTCTAATGAGATCGGTCTAGCTGGCCATGATACCGCTGCCTTGTAGCGGAGTAGAGCAAAATAAAACCTATAGCTTTTATCATAGAGTAGCGTTTTATTTGACTTATTTTCTTTCGCGGCCGCTTGCAGCCAGGATCGAAACGTTTTTTAAAGCCCTTACACTTACTCATAATATCACATGCGTTATCGCGCGTGTTTTCAGTATATTTTGCATTCAGATGACGATATTGAATAGAAAAACTGAAATAACGCGTGCGATAATATCAACCAAAAAATAATGTGCCTGTGTAAGGCAGGCTTAAATCCGTTTCCATAGGCCCTAAAACGAAACCATTCCGCGGGCGTGAGTGCTAGATGATCATCACTTTGATTAATTCACAGCAAGCGTGTTGCCACAAATGTGGTAAAATACTCATAAAACTACATTATCTTTAAAGTACTAATCTTAATCTCATATAAATAGTTCTTGTGTGCGTGTGTTTGTCGCTGAACTACTCCTAAACGACTGGACCGTTTTTGCTGAAATTTTTTGTGTGTTCAAGAGGAACTATTACCAGTCCGAGAGATTTCAGATTTCATTCATTTTCATCATTAAATGGACATGGTACCGACTTCAAAATTATGAAAATTGAGTCCAGAAATAGTTGACGCTTAGCCAAATTTTAAAAAGGCCTATTTAACAACTATTATTAATTCATACTTTTTAGTTTATAGAAGTTTTTTTTATTGTTTAGCTTTTTCTTTAGAAGTCGGTTTCTTATTTTTGTCAGACTCTACAGTTTGTGAGCATCGTCGGATAAATAATAATAGTAATTAAAATACAAAAAAACTTCCTTCATTCAAAATTTACTCTGTGGACGAATTTGACTCTGTGGACGAATTTATTCGCGTGGTACTACGCTCCACAAGAGGTCTGTAAATTCTGAAAGCTACGATTTTAATTTGCTTCAGAACGTTGGTTTTACCATGCGAGCTCTCAATATTTAAAACATGCTCATTTCAATTAAATATACGATCGTATTTAATTACATGTCGCGGTCTCGAGCAATAAAATCACAATTCTGTTCATTTCAATTTGTATCTTGTTATAACATTCCAACTAATTTTCTATATATATTTCTACATAATAATACTCTACAGCACTCATATAATATTACTCATTTGTTAAATATAATAATGCGCTACAAAAATATTTTGCTTGCAGGTTTCCCAGGGTTTTCAGGTTAGTGATTTCAAAATTGATTTCGCTGTTTTTATGAAATTGATTTGGAAATTTTCACCAATCGCTTCTCGGGAACCGCATGCATTTATTTTTGTTCACGTTGCCCCCTCTACACAGTTTTACACGTGCATGTTTATTTATTAGACCACACCTTTATTTAAAAATCCCCTCTAAATGTAATTATAAATAAAATAAACACAAATGACATATTCTCAAGCGTTGTCATCGGCGTTGTGTCGGTGTGATGCGACATCATCGGTAACAAATTAGTCCCTAATTAAGGCTTTGATTTTGTGATTTCAGTTAAGGTTATGATTAGGATTAATGAGCACATAGGTAAACTTGTAGGTTTAAAAGTTGATTAGCAAATAGTTTAGTGACAAATATAGTTATTTTAATGGTTTAAAGGAAACTAAAGTAAAACAAATTATAAAAGTAAACCATGCACGTTTCAAGTAAATTTTAATAACACGTTATTTTTTAATTATTTCGTTAATGACTGAGAATATTAGATACCTTGTTGAACAAAAACGGAGACCTCATTAGAGAAAAGAAATATTATAATCAAATACAATATTCGTTTCTTCTAAACTGAAAAAGACGTCCAAGTTTTGAGTCCCTACAAGATTACAATTCAAACTTAATTACGTCACTACTTGTCCAGTGGAGCTGGTTTTAGAACTGAATTATTCAAGCTCCAATTGGAGAGAGAAGATCAAATAACACGAGGAACGCTCGAAATTGCGGCTCAAGGCCGACAATTTTATCGAGATGAGATCAAAATACGTGTAACCTAAATCTCAATTTAATTTTAAGCCATCAGAGATAGTCGAAATTTATTTAGAAGTTATGGGGATGTCTGCTTGTTGCAGGTAAATTTCGTCGGGAGTTTCACCGCTCCTACTTCAAATGCTTCTGCTGCTGCCACTGCGGGGCGCCCCCGGAGCAAAACGGAGCCTCTTTTGCGCCCATAGGCAGCTCCCGAGCCGGCACCACCCGGACCGTGGTGCGACGCAACGATTCCTGCATCAGCTACCGCCTCACCCACCTCTCCCCTTCCAACCACAACAGCATACACCGCGACGCCAGCAGAAACACTAACACCTCCTTCATCGAACACGCCAACGGCAGGCGAAAGATGAGGGACGACTCCATCAGCGACTCCGCCAGGTTCACCCTCACCACCGACGGTCGGGAATGACGGTTGGGTAAGGATCTGCTAGTCTACTCTGATCTCCGGCACCGAGCGGACATCGACTACGTCGTCCGGAGTACCAACAGCATCGACTGTAAGCCCTACTACGACTGCTTCAAGGTCCCAAATCGCGGTGAGCCACACACCTGCCTCGATAAGATCGAGGCGGAGCGCCACAGCGACACATACGCCGACTACCGCGAGTGCGATAACGAACTCAGTGAGTTGTTCAGAATCGACGACGAAACCAAAAACGGTATTAAGTTCAAATTCAATCGTAGTCTCAACAGCTGTCAGTTGAAGAACAAAAGGAAAGTTAATACGATGTTTTAATATCGATGTTAGTTCAAACGAAGTCACTGTAATATATTTCATAGGTGTGCGTAGAGTTGCTAATTGTGTGTACCATATCAAAATTGACAAACCATATATCTTGTTTAAGTCAATGTTGTAAAATACTAAGATTTTAACTTAATAGTATGTATGATTAGATTATTAACTAATTTTTGAGTCAATCATAAATATACAAATTCTGTTAGTCTCTTTTTTGTGATTAGTCGAAAAAGAAATTTGCTATTTTTTTACCCTAGCTGAAGAAAAGTCTAGAGTGGTATTCAACAACTAGCTTTTTTTTTTCTAATTTTGGTGGTTTTGGTGGACATGATTTTTTCAATATAACTTGGTGTGAACACTGTAAGGTGTGATGAGTACGTTAGTGTGTGACTAGAACTTGGGGGGTGAAGTATTTTTTATGATTTACGCGCATATACCACGACTTATGTAGTATTTACATTTTTATAAAAGCGGCTTGGGAAATTCCCCCTCCAATTTATTTTATATTGTCAAAATATTAAACTCTTTTAATTATTAATTTTACCCCTACGTAGCGAAACAAGTACCAGGCCGCTAGTACCTCATAATATTTTGTGTTTGTAGTAAGCGAAGTTTCGCGAAGACGCTAAAGAATCTTGCACCAAAATTCTTAATTCGTCCATCATTCATAACACACCACAGTGCTACACCGTGATCGATTGGCACCAAAATTACAGAATAATTTTATACTTTGATATTTCAGATAAACCTACGTGTAATTTAGGTGATTGAAAATGTTTAAGGAAAACCTTCTTTTTCCTTATTATATTTCTGTCTAAATAAATTTGTAATTATCAAGCCCTTGTTTGTGCATTTATTACTAAACTAGATGTTGCCCGCGGCTTCATTCTCATGGAATTTGAAAGTCGCGTTAAAACCACGTATTGACGTCGTTGTAGTGCGTACTTTGTTTCAGAGATGGTGCTGTATGTAAAAAATGATTTTCCGTTTTCCAACTCTTCTCTTCAAATTTTTCCCAAATTTTCATTACCAAAAGCCTCACGGAGCTCGAGACCTTTCCAACGAATGCAAAACCGTGGGAATCGATTCGTGCGCTCTGGAGTTATATCGTCAGGAGGGAGAACCCGACTCTTTTTCATATAATAGATATCAGCAAAAACGTTTTTCTTTACATTAAAAAATAAGTGAACAATCGCCTTTACACACCTTGTTAATTTCAAAATGTCATAGCTGAAAATATTTTGCCACGCTTATGTAAATATTGTTAAAGCCAATACAATGTAAAAGTCAATACGTTTTAATTATTATATTTGCAAACACTTCACTGGCAGGAAATAGTGTGTTTACAAAATTAACCTATAACCGGACTCGAGCCGAATAAATGTATTTATAGTCCTAACTCCTAAAGTGTTGCGGCACACTATGTAGTATGTGACATATGGACTATATTTGGAATGTCATGTGGTAAGTAATATTTTTTTTCAGGCTTAAAAAGTCAATGTTTTTATACTGCTTTACTCTCTAATAGTGAGTTGCACCACAGGTGTAGTTATACTACTGCTAAAATTAACCTTCAGTTAAGGTTAATCTCAATAACTTTAACAATGACCAAAGAACTTTACTAATGTTATTTACCAGCACTTGTAGCATAGCGACAGAGAAAGCGTTTTTTTTTTTCTACAGCAGGATTAGACAAAATGGCAGATAGACAAAGGAAATCTGTGAGTCTATCCCAACTTTTTATAATGTTGTCTATTCTGCGGTCGCCATGCTAGACCCGAATATATTCACACACAAATTATACTCAACTGGCGGCAAAATCTGTTGGATCTAGGTGTCAGTTCATTTCATTATGTCATGTCATGTCATTTCAAGCTGAGATACAAGTTCACTTGAGAGTTTGTTCATTCGTTTAAACTATTTTTTTCCAATGAACTCATAGGTACATCGATTACACATTCTTCACTTATTTCTTATTTCATGAATCGACAAGTAAAATAAGAAAATTAATACAAGAAGAAACTGAATAAGCCATGAGGTAATAGTAACTCTATCTTCCAACAATATCAACATTTGCCCTGTATCTCTTTATCTTCAATTATTTCAGCAAAAACCGTCATTATAATCATCACCACGCATCATTCATGTATATGTGTATATTAAGTCAATGCCACCCACACATTAAGAATTTGCACGTTATTAAGATCTTCTATTTTAACCATTTTAACGAATTTAATCCAATAAGAGTTATTTTCGAATGTAATCTAATTTACTTTGGATTGAGATTTAAGAATGAACTCTATCCTATTACAGTTAGGGTCAGTTTACACTGTAACGTGACAGAGGCGATGCGACGAATTTTTAAATGACCCATTCAAAATTGGCTTTGGCAGCCCAGCACTGCGAACGGCAAGTCAAAAATAATAATAATAATAATTATAATGATAATATTAAGCAGTAAATAAGGTTAAATTTTGAATGTCTCATCTGCGTCAGCGTTTTGTCACATAAACTGACCATTAGTATAATATTATTATAGAGCGAATTCATATCTAGCCTTTGGACCCACGGGGTCCAAAACTTATGGGTCCAAAGACTCAACTTATCGTAAAACTCGTTACACGACTTGTCACGACAATTCTGTTAATAATATCAAAATGGTAGTACCATATTGAAAAAAAATGTTTGCTTCCACAAGTTTACAAAAAGTAAATAAATATAGAGCATCCAATTTAATAATAATTAACAATCCAAAGATTTAGTTTTATAAGTAGTAACAAATAAAGGGAGCGTCCCCAATGTAAATTTCGGATAGGTTCGGAAACTCCGAATGCGAGGTCAAGGAGGTTGGCGCATGTAGGAGCTTGAAAATGCACAGTGCGGACGGTTCCTTAGTCATGATAGTATCTCCTTTGGGTAAACGAGTTGTAAATATTATGGTCTATAATGTTTCTTACTTTACTGCAATAACACATTGTGTAGCCAAAATTTAAAATAAAATGTCTAGTTTAATTTTAATTTCTACTAAAGTGGTCGTACATAAAATTATTATTATCTAAATGTAAAAAATTTGTTTCCTAAAATGTAAAATTAACTACGTAATAACTCTATACGAAAGATATTTTTACTATGTGTACGGAAAAATTGCTTGTGATGATAAAATTGTAAATATTCTGAAATATACAATATTGTATACAGCATGCGGTTTTTTTTATTCCCTTGCAAAGTTACGACAAAGTGCAACACCTAACACAGTATGTTTCTTAAGTTTTTTTTTTAAATAGCCATTATTTCTATTACCAATTAACAATATTATCACATTACGTAATTCATTTAATACTAATAATTTAATTTCAGTTTATAAAACAATTCATTTTAATTTTACTACATTCATCAATACATTATTCATAGTTATTCAAACACACAATTTATCTTAAGTTTATCTGTTTAGATAATAGTCGCCTCTTTGGCCTCCCCCAATATCTTCCACTCTTAGCTATGTTTCTTAAGTTATATTATTGTAATTACATTCAGTCAGGATACTGAAAACAACATCAATCAAGAAGCCTTAATTTATTGTAAACAATCCTTTAGGTAAATTTTCACACGAGACTAGCTTACCTCAGTGCAAACCGACTTCCAAGGTAAAAACAAAAATAATAAAAAGCAAACTAGAAAGTATTATATACTTTTTAGCTTGCTTCCTCCATCACCATCGATCGTGTATGGTACCTTTTTCATAATTCGGCAAAATTTCGACTATTTCTGTACACAATCTTTAAAATTTTTAAGTCGGGACTTGTCCAAAAAAATTAATTTGTGTAGCAGCTTTTCATGCTTTTAGTTCTGAAAACTAAAAGCATGAAACGCTGATATTATACTATTTATTCCTAGGTTAGCCATTAACTTCAGACAACGCTTACACATCGATACAAACTAGCCTGACGTCACACAAAAATCGAGTCATAATATTAGCAATAAAGACCTAGGTCGTCAAAGTACAACAAACAGTTAGTCATAAAACGAAGGTTAACGCGGTCGTTAAGCGGTGGTTGGTTAAACCAGATTACTGTCACACACTCCAGTTATATGGGAGTTTGATAGGTAAGTACTTTGAGAATGACGGAACAAACATAATTTCCTACACTGTTTTGTAGCAGGTAAGACGACCTACTCACGGCCATAATCACTGTAATATCGATGGTGGAAAGCGCCTATTGTCCTCAAAGTCGGGTCATGCCACATGTGTAGGTGAATCCGAAAAATCTATAAATTAATACGCGACCGGAAAACTTTGTACCCCTTTTTACGAAAGACGCGTAGATGTAAATCCATGAAACTTTTCCCAGTTGGACGCTGTTAAGCATTTGTTAAGCAAATGCAGTAATATTTCTCAAGATCTACTATACTGCATCAAAATCCGTTTAGTTCTTTCTGTGCAATTAAATAAATTAATATTATGAACATAGCTCAAATTTAATTCGTCTCGGTTTAGCAACGAAATAATTTCCTAGAGCCTTCTTTTAAAGTCGCGAACAAAAGTTGGTGCAACATAATATAAGTTCTAAATTTATTTTTAAAAAACTATAAAATCGATAGTCATGAATGTAAAATATTTTACAATTTTCTATTATGAACTTTATCCTCTTCCTATTGTAGACCAATATCCGACAAAAGTTTTGGGAAACACGAAAAGATAATCCCACCAAAAACAATGTGTAAATAAACAGGCCAAGTCTCGATTGAGCTGCTTGTTTATCTCTATAAAGAAATGGAATCAAGACAAAGACGTTCCAATTAACAAGCAAACAAGCAGCTCAATCGAGACTGGGCCTGTTTTTTTTTTACAGAATGTTTTAGTGGGATATCACTTCTTTTTGTAGAATGGTTATTTTTTGATGCAGTTTTTGTTAATACACATCTTTGTATTCTCTTCTTCCAAATATACGGAACTGGTTTTTTAAGGGATTCGCTTCTACCTATTTCTCATCTCAAGAGGTTCAAAACTAAAAAATCACAACAGCAATCGTCATAATAGCCATGATTTTTGTCAATTTTAAATAAGAAAAATATTGTTTATCTAGTTTTTATACTTTTCCCTTTATGTGACCATTAAACCCTACAGAGCAACTGTACCAAATTTCAGCTCTCTGAGTTTATGTGAAGTAATAGTTTGATTTTGATAATCATGAGTGGGTGAGTGCCGAAAATGCGAGACTTTGCTATAGCTTAACATCAGAACTAAAACTGTTTTGTGAGCTTACTAGACGGCGAAAATTTCAGCGTTCTGGTATTATCCAGAGGTTCTCAAATAGGGTCTGAAAATGCGGTGAAATGGTTCCTGTAAAGAAGGTATGATGGTTGCTTCGCGCTCAACTTGACGGTGCCACTGCCGTGCCACCAGAAGTTGAAAATTGAGCTTATAACAACCGCACAAACATTCAAACTTTTTCAATTACTTGAGTGTATCGTTCTAAGACGCCCCAACATTAGCGTATAGACAATAAACCGTTTCTTAAAAGTGAATACTTATAATATACTTTACATATTACATCTACATCAGATGTAAATCCAAACAAGTATATTAGGTTTAAAGAATTTACGAGTATTATGCATTCGCTCAAGATTGGCGGTATGCTTCATTAACCATTTGTCAAAAAATTTGTCATTGCTACAATCGTGTAAACAAAGTGTCGTGTTGTCATTTCGTTGTTATCAATCGCTGTTTGTATAGAAATTCGACAGAGGGCTAATGAACCATACCGCCAATCTTGAACAAAAAGGCAATAGTTCAAAAAAGTATGGAAATTATTTATAATTAATAACATCTACCCGCGGCTTCGCCTGCGTAGAAATGGTCATAATTTTCATTAATCTCAAGAAAAATTAAATCTAATTTAGCTTTTATAGCAGTACTATCTGTTCTCTGTGGTTTTACACCCGATTCATAGGAAAGAAATATTATACTTTCCCACAACAAAAAATAGCACAATCCAGGAAACCAACTGAATACATACCATAGACCAAAACCGGTCCAGACCTAAGGCGTGGAGAAGTTACAAACATACGACTTACAAACTATCGCATTTATAATATAAGTGATTAGCTGAATTAGATTCAGGGCTTTACCGCTTACTGATAATGTTTCTGTTAGGCTATCCACAACATTTTCAACAGATTTATCCAGACAAAATCTGTCAAATAAAGTTGTGGAAATACTATCTGTAAGCCGTGAAACAGATACGTAGTCTGGCCGCGCATTTTAATGTCTTCTTATTTGCGCATTAAAATAATTATACAAAAACTTCACAGAGATTACAGACAGTATTTCGGACAAACAGCATTTTTAATGTTATAACAATTTAAAGTAATTATTTAGTAACTGCTCACATTACCGCAACTCATCACTCTATGTTTCATATTTTCCAGATTAACATAAAAATACAAACAAAAATCTCAATATGCCACAATATTACAAAGCAACCCAAATTCAACGCTTGCAATGTCGTCGTACGAGTATACTTTAGAAGGAATAGACTTGCCTTTAGTATCAATGTAGCTGAAAATGTCGATTGCTTTTATTCTTGTTACTTGTAATTATTAAAACATTATCATTTTTAGGGTTCCATACCCAAAGGGTAAGAACTACTAAGACTTTGATATCTGTCCGTCTGTCCGTTTAACTGTCTGCCTGTCAGTCCCTATCTCCGTCTGTCCGTCTTACTATCTCCAGGATGTATTTTAAAAACGGTATTAGCTAGAGAGTTGAAATTTTTAAACGAATACGTATTTCTATTGCCACTATAACATTAAAATACTAAAAAAAAAATATTTATGAGTAGCTCTCATATAACATATGTTTTTTTTTCAAGCTTTTTCTTCTTGGTACTAGATGGTGCTGCAGGACGTCTACATCACGCTATCAATTGCTAGTAAGTGTAAAGCTAAAGATGTTTGACTTTCAGAACTTAGTTCTCAATTTTTTTCTCTTTACTGGTACAGACTACAGAACCTTCGCGCGCGAGTTATACTAGCACTTTTTAACTTATTATTAAGAAAATATATTTCGAAATCGACCAACGTAGTTGAATAGTTCAAAGTTTTTGAAAACAGCGTAAATTAGTTAGTGAAAAAACATTAGGGTTGCAAGTGGCGAAGCGTTAAAGCAACATTCTGATCCTCGCTGCCAACGGTCATTACATTAACTCATTTAAGTTAATTACCGGACTGCGCCAGAAGCATCGAATAAAACATTTATTCGATACACAAGAATAGTACACGCACTTCATTACAACAAACATTAGCACAACAAAAAACGCATGTATGTAGTTTATTACTTAAATATGTATGTAAAAAATAGATATGTGGGTGAATCAACTTTTTTTTGTACCGCAATTTCTGCCTTTACGAGTTTAAACCGTAATAATTACTAATTATTAAT
>JAOTAV010065367.1:0-14204 GCA_026546445.1 Cyclargus thomasi | reverse complement strand
TTTAAGAGAAAGAGATGGGTAGAAAACTTACATCGCTAATATCTTACTTATTTCTCAACAGAATTCAGAGATTTTTTATGATTTTGTATATCTTTAGACCCACTATCATAATAATTTGCATTCAATAAATTTTGTTTTACACGCATATTCCCTATTATTTATGTTACAGGTACGCCGATTTTTTTGTATTCTTTTATAATAAAAATAATAATCTATGGACGCTTCACACCACGTCAGTCTAGTCCAGTTGTGCTAAGCACCCAAGGAACTTGTGTTACAGGTACCAGGACAACGTCTATCGGGGGCTTGGGGTGCTAGTATTTTATTAAATAGTGTTACACTCATATTTTGTAAATTTCGTTTACATTATATCGCTATCAATAAATATATTGTTCAATAGCGTTTACCCGCGGCTTTCCCCTCGTAGAATTGGAACACTTACAAATGAATTATCTTATGGGAGTATTTAATCAAAATTAAATATGTCTGTACTCTAATAAAAGCCAGTTAATGATTCTGCATTAGTATATCAAATTTCATTAAATCCGATTAAAAGTTTCGATGCGATTGAAGCAAACATCCAAACAAACAAACCATTACAATTTTAATATCACAATAGCAAAACGGTTTACGCTAAACACTGTTAATAAGTTACAACTAACAGGTTATTCGGTAATAGAGCTTCTCAATGTATACCATGGGGGATACTGAAAGAGAGCCAGTTGACGAAACTACCTCATTTGGTCGGAATATGTCAGTTCCATATAAGCCATCTTACGGCTGGGTTTGACATAACGAGACCAAATTACTTTGATCCAAAATATGGCTCTGTTTCAGTTTCCCTAAATGTACATACAACAATATACTTTGTATATTATACTGTCTCGTACAATACAAATATCTGCAAATGCCGTATTCGAATCGGATCAGTAGTTTTCGCGTTAAGAAAAAAGTTTCATACAACGAGCTCTTATCCCCTCTTTTGTCCCCTTAGACGGGTGGGGGGAAAATTTTTTATACACCAGATGCAAAATTGGAAGAAAACTAAAATATCTGCGAAATTCCCATTCAATACGAATCAGTAATTTTCGTGTTGAAGATTTGATACAAACTCTTACCCCCTGTTGTGAGTGACCTTAGAGGGAGGGGGGAGGGAGGAAATTGTGTACCAGATTTAAAGTTGGAAAAAGACAAATACATCTGCGAAAACCGCATTCAAAACGAATTAGTACATTTCATGTTACAGAAGTTTGGTACAAACACTTACCCCCTTATTTGTCGCCAAAAATTCTCATTTCTACAGTTTTATTATATGTATAGATACACATATATTATATGATACACATATTTAATACACATCCAAGACCCAATAACATTGAAAAACTTTTGCTCCGTAGGTGGGATTCGAAGCTGCGACCCCCGGCTTAAGCTACCAATGCACTTACCAACTGAGCCACAGAGGTCGTCAATTTTAATTTTTTATCTATATTTTAACTCTTTCCTTTCAAAGTAATTAACATTACGAAATACGAAGGTAAGAATCATAGTATTTTTATGCTAAATCAAACAATAACCATTCTTGTGTAAAAATGTAAAGTTACAAATTGTATTGTTTAAAAGAAATAGAATCTCAAATCTACGATATGAAAGGTAGTAAACTACTAGGAAGCGAACTGACTGAGCAAGATGATTTATAGACCTGGCGATATTCTACATAGTAAAAAAAATTAGGCCACTTCAAGTAAATTGAGTCATAAAAATAATTTATGATTATCAATGGAACGAAATATGACCTTGTGGCGAAAATACTTTATTCAAGTCAGATTATACAATTTCGACTGGATCTTTCCACGTCAATCTTTTTTTTCCTATTACACGCTTCAATTGCTGGTGATTGAACCTTTAATAACCTTGATCTTGCATTGACTATTTACAGTTACATTTACTTATCTAATTTTACTTTTTCCTTTTACGTCGTTTTTATAGATCGGGTATGCCACACGTACGTTGCCTTAATTTTTTTCTCCAGAATCTTTAAGACGACGCATCGCACGTGCCAAATTCAAAAATCTGTCAAAGTAATTTCTTTCGTAACTTTCCACAATTTAAACGCGTGGAAAATTATGCTCCACACGGCACGCGGCATCATGCATATCATCATGCTTACTACATTATTATAATTATTGATTAAGAGGTCGAAAGGTTAACTCAGAGTCCCGCAAACCAGATTTTACCAGTTATAGCGGTATTGTTTGGATATAACGCGTGCTAGCTCTACAACATCAAGGATCAAGCAAACTTATCTGACCCCAAATGTATTGAAACAATTACTTCTAGAAAAGTCTGTTAAAAACAAATTAATGAAAGTCGCATTGTTTGTTTTTTTTTACATTAGTTTTATAATATTATCATAATAGTTAATTAAGCTCATTCGTTCATCTTTTACTCTACTATGAAATTTATAACCAAATAAATTTCATGCGTTCGCTTTTTAAGTTTTACAAAAAATTACATATAAAGTTAATTAAAGTGTTACGTTATGTTTAAAAGTTTTCGAGGTTATCAAAAAACATTCGATAGTTATTGTTAAAAATATTATAATAATGGTCAATTTAATAAGAATGGGCTGAATCAACTTTTTCATAGTCTCAGACAAATCTTTGAATAAAAAGTCAATCAGCATATTTTACATTGATAAAATAAGTTTATTTGATAGCCAATAAAATATAACCGATAATTTACTAAATCAAAATATTTCTATGTATAAAGTCGGTAGTCACGGGACAAAACCATATTTATATACAAATTCTGGTATATTTTTTGTCCCCGGGCAACTGCTCGTAAACATATGAGACCTGTAATTTTCTCTGAAACTGTCAGTTAAAATGTTAGTCGTCGTATTAAAGATAATTAAATAAAAAGATTTGAATTAGTATTTTTGTAGCTCGCAAAGGAAGAAATTTCGGTACAAAAGAAAAGTTGATTCACCCAAGTACTAATCTTTTTTTTAAGGACGGAAACTGCGCTTATCCACATCCCCAGCAATGTTGGGGGACTATCACCGGGGTACGTGGGACTCGCTGCGGCCGAAAAGATGGTAAAGTGGCCGTAGTCATACCCACTAAAACCCGTCCGTGTGCCAACATCTTCGCTGGAGGGAGCTGCGAGAGTCTACCACATGCCTTCCGCGACATCCCTCCACGCTCACCTGCTTTGACCTATAGGAGGCGCAATCTCTTGGGGAATCTATCCAAGTACTAACCTAACTTTTAAATAGGCCAAGGCCCAAGGTGTCACCAACTAATATTACGAAAAAAATGCATTTTCACGCAAAAAATTTTTTTCGTAATTTAAAATAAAATATATAAGTTCCAATTAAAAGAGGAAATCCACCTTCGTTTTAATTTTTTAACATTCAGGAAAATGTTATTAATTAATATTACGAGTGTGTTTGAAATCAGCACGTGCTCGGATATTCGAGATATTCATCCCTTCAAGGAAGCCCAAAAGGAGACCAAACTTGACACTGACATGTTACCTCTGTCAAAATTGGAACCCATGTTCCATGGGGAAGATTTAATATGGAGTCGTTTATATATTGTTTCCGGAATGTTATACACTGATTGACGTCTATGGAAGTAGGGTTAAGTTATACCTGGCCTAAAACACAGGTTTTTTTTTAATATTTTCGATCGATCAAACATAAAATATTTGTGCTTTCTATGCGTTCCGTTAAATACGTCGGAAGTAAAACTAGCAAATAGGACAAGTCTCATTTGCTAGTTTTAGTTCCGACATCTCACAATTCAAGAGTTGTGATAACCTAAAAAATATTAACGAACGCAACTGCTTGGTTTTTCTATCTCCTATATACAGCCTACAGCGCCAAAAATAAAACGAGCTCTTTCGGCACTAAGCAAATGTGGGTTCACTGAAAACAAAGCATCCACTTCGATCGTAGTATAAATTTTATACAGTACATTAAGCTCTGTGTCCTTAAACTCATTTAGCATCTGTGCTAAATGAGTTTTTATATACTTAACTTTCTACACGCACATAGCATGAGGCAGTTCGGTTTGCAAGTTTAAGTTGTCTGAAGTTCAGTAGCGTAAATCCCCCCCCCCCGGTTTCAGCCCACCCCGGGCGGCACTTTTTAGGGGGCGGCAAAATTTCACAGAAAATAATAAAGCATGTAGGAATTCCATACATACAAAATACTGATGACGCGGACGGTTCTTGCCGAAAAATTCTTTAAAATTATAAAAAAAAATCGCGTCAATACTATCCGCGCGAAAAAAAATCGCCCTTCATGTTTGTAAAAATTATAGAAGGGCGGCAAATTTGTCCTCCGCCCCAGGCAGCCTATTCCTACGCTACGCCACTGCTGAAATTATCCTAATGTGTGCATAATATGCTCAATTCTAATACAGTATGTAGTATACTGTATACTTTTTATATTGTGTTTCGGTTACGCTAGCCTCCAATCCATTTTTCTATCACAATAACCGGCGACATACGCTGTGCGGCGTTCCGCAGCGCGCACACGTTCCATTACGCGATGTCTTCGGCCTGATAAATTACACGGCGGTGCTACTAAATTATTGTAAGGCGCTTCGTGAAAAATTGACAACACCCACTTGCATGAGTGTTCGGAAATATTTTATGGCCTAGTATGGACTAGATTTTTTGCCCACTCCCGATATTAAACGGATCTTTGATTAAATGAGATCGGATTTTTTAAATGATCGTTTTTGCTTTTGATATTGCACAATTTGGAAAAAATAAAACGGTTCGCTTAGTTACTCTTTGTTTTCAATAGCTTCAAAAATATACACAACTAGAATACGGTGACACAGAAACATGGTGTTTTTTTTTAAAAGAAGTAAAGCCTGTACAATTGGATATGCCGTAAGAGCATAATTCGAAAATAGAACAAAGCTCTATAGTGTTGGCTTCCGAAAATTCAGTTACGTTGTGAAACAATTTACATAGCTGAGAGCCAGAGCCGACATTTCGACGTTGTGTCAGTCTTTTTACAAAGCTTGTTGCTGATTCCAATTAAGATCAGAAGCACGGATTTCTGACGATCGTGAATACATTGTGAATTTGATACTTGGATGGGAAATATGTATTTCTTATCGAGAATGTGTTTACAGATTGTATTTTGCTTTGTTGTGGTTATAACGAGTGACAAAAATATTAATGTTCTTAAAAATTGACTGCTGAAGACGCTATAAAAAGTAGTATATTCATTTATTTCGAGCCTTCCCCACACAGGTGCGCTGTTGTTATACATTTACATCGTATGCGTTTTTGCGATATCTGTTGTTAGTATATTTTGTATTAGGATGACAATTGTGTTCCGTTAGTTACACAGGGATGCGTTAAAAACGCCGCAATGGAAGTTAACACATGTGATATTATCGACCGATAATAACGCGTCTGTGTCAGGGTAAGGTTTATATTGTGCCTGTCGTTTTATTATATGGGCTAGCCTCGATATAGCGCGACAAAATAAAGTAGGTTCGCCATCTGCCATTCAGCGAGTCTATTTCTGTGATGGCTGCTCTGATGTTTTTTGCTTATGCAGTGACGCTTTTGGAACCCTGTTGATACAGTTACGATGACCCAAAAAATGCCTGCCACATTAACTGTTTTCCTTCTTTATTTATTTATCTGAAGGAATGTAGGAAACATACTTATATTATAAATAGGAAGGAGCGTAATTATGATGCGTTAATTATGAGAACGCAGAGTAACAACTAACATTATATATAGATATATAGATCTTGGAAGATTTCTAAGAATATTCGTATTTTTAGGTGATTTTCAAATTCCAGGAGGAGGAAACGGGGGGACAAAATCCAGTCATGATCCAGTTACGTCATGTCAAATGGCTACTATTATTTTTTTATGTCATGTATTTTATTAGATTTAGTCATGTATTCTTTCACAGTGCTTTAGCTTTGTTCGTTAATTTTAAGTTTTTTGAAGCAACATGTCAGTGCTAACACTCATCTATAAACATCACATTTTTTTATGACTTTATCGCTCGAAAACATCTCAAAAGTTGATATTTCAATTAATACAATAAACATTTCGTCGACCTTGAGGTAATCAAATGAACTCAAAGAGCCGTCCTGAAAGATCCCACCTCGTTAAGCAATTTGATTTGTAAATAAATCCTTTTTGAAAGGGCCTTTTATACTCTAATTTACTTAAATTACATCCAATTTTATAACGTCCGTCCGGCATTGCCAAACAGGATATTATAATGCCGTTCAATTTATTTCCTAGACTCTATAGTCTAGAAATATCGCCAAGACATTAAATCTATTGTACCTACTACGGAAAAGAAAATGATGTACTTTTATATTTTTTAAATCATATTAAAAAAAATATGAAAGATTGTTTATTTTGGTGCTTGTGTAGCTTAAACCTTAAAATGGATTAAGGCGAAATACTTTTTTTTTGATTAAGTGCTCCAGTGGAATAATTCATTTGTAATGTCTCATGTCCTGTTTACACGCGGTCAGGCCGGAAAAAACTACTATTACTGTATAGTATAGTAGTAATAGTACAGTAATCTTTCTTTTTTATATATTACTACTAGCTTAAGCCCACGGCTTTGCCCGCTTGGTGTTCAAAAATTGGTAAAGATACAATTTTGTTCAAAAAATTAATGTTTTTCCAAGACCAAAAGTAACCTTTGTCACTCTCCATTCTTTTAACTAACTCTATGCCAAAAAATCAAGTCAATTGGTTGCGTCGTTAGAGCGTGTAAAAATGGCAAACAAATAAACAAACAGTTTCAGTTTATAAAGAAAAGCTAATATATAATTTAGGTTGCTGCTTATGCCTCTGACATGTTTGTAGGATGCTCTCAAACTTCTCAACATTTAAAGTTTTATCGCCATACGGCAATTATAACCTTGTGGTAAGTGGCGGAAAATTCCATAAAGTCGGGGACCCCAGTGGCGTATTCTGCCATCTCTTAATAGGTTCTCTTTACGGCGCCTCCACTTCGTTACAAGTCTCCAAGTCCCAAAACTAGCCGCACCCGTCGTAAAGTCCGCGATGTAAATGTTTATTCCTTACGATAAAATTCGGAAAGTACCTTAGGTCTATGATACAAATTAAACCCTAGGCAGTAAACTAGTTTACAATAGCGCGGTAATAAAATGGCGAAATTATTTTTGCTCCTATGTCTATTTTTTATGAACTAGCTTTTACTTGCGGCTTCGCTCGCGTGGGATTCGAAAATTGGCAAACGTTCCATTTTAAGAAAACTGAATGTTTTTATAAAACCGAAAGTAATCTATGTTACTTTCCATCCTTTCAACTAAGTGCATTGATTGCTTATTATGCCAAAAAACAAGTCGATTGATTGTTTCGTTAGAGCGTGAAAGAAGGACAAACAAACAAATAAATAAACACATATTCCCATTCATAATATTATTAGAATATTAGTAAAATTAGTAAATCAGTAAAATTTTTTAATGAGTAATATCAGTAAATCAGTAATTACATTAATATTAGTAAGTATACTCTATAGATTTATGTACTGATTTCCATATTTTTTTAAACTTAGCTTGATATAAGATAAAAACTGAAATAGAAATAAAATAATTAAAAAAAAAAACTGTACACATTTCAAATTACTAATTCCATTCCAGAAAAACTTAAAACCTCATCCCCTCTTTGCACCAAATGATAGAAGCAATTTAAAGTATGCCATTTGCTCGAAGCCTTTCACACAACTTGACGTCCTATCGTCAATACTATACGTCTCAATAAGGAACTAAACACGAAACTGAGTGCTCGGTTCCTCCGACTCGGCGTCGTTTGTTAAAGCCAAACAAACCACAGTCCCACTTGAAGTTGATCTTGGCTTTCAAGTTCGGCCTAGATGTAGTCGCAATCGAACAGCTATCCGTTGCTTGTACTGACCGAAATTCAATCTTAAACTCTAATCAATTTACACCGAACCTGAGTGTTAGCACAAATAATGCTGTAGGAATAATTTCAGATGCCCCATTCCTCAGGAACATATATCGCTTTTTTCTGTTAATTGTATGAGCTATGTGTGTGTGCTTTTTTTTAATCTTTATTGTATCTCTTGTAAATGTGTATGTGATGTCTTATATGTCAAATAAATGTCTATTTTTATTATTATTATAAGATGTACAATCAAAGAAGTTGAAAGAGAATGGTGGATGTAAGTAATTTGATCGGGGTATGTCAAACCCAGGTGACAGATCACGACTAACATGGCATTGACATATTCCTACCAAATGACGGAGGTCTGTTAAATGGAAATAAATAATTTCAAATACTACTAAGTTGTGCACGATTCAGGACTGTGCCCTATTCGGTGTGCTACGTTATTTCGAGGATAAAAAACAGGTAGATATTGGTTCAGAACCTTATTTAAATTATAATGTACCAGACCAATAGGAGAATTAAACCGGGTTAAAAGTTATCTTTCACATATCTTTAACCCCTCTTATACGAGTAAGATATCTATCGATCGAGCTATCTTTCACCTCTAAGTGACAGAACAATCATATCAAGTTCATAAAAAAGACTTTTCAACAATCTGCATAACAACAAAATGTGCAAAATAATAAAATTTTGCATTACAAGCCGCACGTTATGAGCGTATAATTTTTACGCTTACAACAGCAATCCTATTTTTTCCGCTCATAATGTTGAGTTTACAAAATCTAGACTAGTATTTCGAGGTCGTTAAAGTAAATGGTTGTAGATTTGCCGTTAACGGGGGCAATATACGGGTCCCGGTTTACGGCTGTGGTCACATATAACTAACTTTTAACATTTCGTTTCAGCATTCCGTGTAATCTAGCTCAAGGATATAGATTTATTGTGTACTATAAAGTTGTGGAAAATATTTGTCCACGCTTTATTTATTGGCCGGTACGATGGACTGGCGTTTTGTTGTAAGCGAAACTATTTTCTGAAGTAGGTTTTCACTTTACCGAAGCACATTTTGATGAGTATATTAAGCAGGCTTAACTTAGTAAAATTACATTTTTTATTGCGAATCCCCACTTTATAAATTGACTTTTATAGCTTCAGGCTTATTCCTAAATATAGAAGGCTACAGGCCTAAGCTTTTTAGATGATTAGCCCATTAAAAGTATAATTGCTTTGACTTCTTTACTACTTTAGTTACTAATGAACCGACTGTTCAAATAGAAATATAACAAAATAGTAATATTTACAAACCGGAAAATTATAATGACGAAAACACTTATATCAAATTTAATTGACATCAAAATCAATACCTAACATCTGGTAACTTTCCATGACGTTCGACTGTTTATAGCATCACATACGAATTATTAATGCTACATAATGAAGGTAGCAACAATCTCGTAAACCTACACGTCCCGCAACCCACCTCTGCTAATCTGTGGAACGCAACAGATTACAAACTAAGATTTAGAGACAATCGGGGTCGCATTTCGTCGACATACTGTCTTATAAACGACTTGTGCCCTGTCAAAACAAGCCTAGGTAAATCCCTCGGAGCCGTAAACCATTCGGTCCTCGAGAGCCTCACTAACTGAATTATGACTCCCCCGACACCACAAAGGATGACCGACCAACAACAAAGTTTAATATATCGCACAAGTTGAGCACAGAAAAAATATATGGAAACTTAAGTGATCGAATTGCTCCGAGAACGTTTAGTTTGAGAGGTTGTGATATATTGATGGATTCCCGTTTCGGTAGCGCGGGTTATTTTTGCCGAATATCCGTCACTCAAACTACGATAATTTCAATCCATTTGGTAATGGTACTCACTCGTTTTATTGCAAGCTTTCGTTTGATATTCGATGTAGTGATACTAGTACACTAATAGTGTGCATATACTATTACAGAATAGGGGCATTAATTATTTATTTAAATAAATCTATCGTTATTGAAAAACGTTGTAGTCCAATTAGTTTTTTGATAAAATTGAAAATAACAAAGCTATATACATTTAAAGTAGTCAGAAAGAGAGATCCGAAATTGACTGTGACGTCAAAGACTATTAGCTGAATACAAAGTTCATACTAAATTACGTTTTGAGAGAAAGACATGGGTAGAAATTTAAATAGCTAATATCTTACTAATTTTTCAACAGAAATCAGTTTTTTTTTTGTCATTCTGTAAATATTTTAGCCCACTATCATATCAAAACTTTGCATTTAATAAATTTTGCGTTATATGCATATTCCCTATTATACTTCATATTTTGAATATTAATATACTTAATGTATAGGCAAAAAAGTTAAACAAGAATAGGTCCACTTCTATCTTGATCGATTTTTCCTTTTAAGGCAATAATAAAAAGTTGGGTTTTTTGTTTGTTTGAACGCGCTTATCTTAAGAACTGCTGGCAGGAACTATAAAATTGTTCTTGTGTTAGTTAATCCATTTGTCGAGGAAGGTTATAAAACAACACGCCACGTCCGGATAGGAGCCGAGCAGAAAAAAAGAAAGAAAAAAGAAAAGTCAAAAATGTTTAGGAAATTGGGATAATTTATAAAGTAAAAGCCACGCGGACGTAGGCGCGGGCAACAACTAGCATTTACAAAATTCTCAAAAATGTTACTGTTTACACTGTTAGTAACCCTATCCCAGCCAAAATGTCCCTATCAATTTTTATTAAATGTTACTTTACGATAAAACCCAATGAAGTGGGCATGGGACAACTGTTATATAGGAGGAAAAGGTTGCAGTGATAACTTTTACATTTTTAATTTTAAATGTCATACGTCAAACGCTCAAAAGCGATGTCTTACGTTTTAACATTATTGTTCGGTGAGCAAAACAAAATTAGTTAAACTCACCAACCCATTGTACGGTGTTTGTGGCTCGTTGTAATACTTGATACGTTTATTGTACTCAACTAACAATGCACGCATTGTTTCTTGTAACTTGAATTTTAAACAGTTACTGTACTCAAGAATAGTAGTGTATGTATCATGGGGGAACATGAAACAGCTACATGACGGATCTACGTCATTTGGTCGGAATATGTCAATACCATGTAAGTCGTGATCTTTCCGTTGAGTTTGAAATAACCCGACCAAATTACTTGACCCACGATCTGTATCTGTTTCAACCTCTGTTATTGTAAAAATGTTGTTTTCCTTGGCTTTTGATAGGTATTTTTTCATGACATTAGAATTGTACTGTCATTTGTCATCAATTTTGTAATAATAATCCACAGATTTGTTTTTAAACAAGTTATGCTGAAATCAAAAAGAAATTCAAGATTTACAATAAAAACTTTTTTGTCTCAATAGGTCTATGGTATTTATTAATAAATACTGTATTTAAACAAAGCCTGTTTTTCATCAAACGGAATAGTACCTGTTTCATCTTTAAATCATGATAAATTAAATAAAAATTCTAAATAATAATTACTCAAATTAAATTTTCAGAGGTGCTTAAACAGTCCAATAAATTAATATTTTAGAATGAAGATTCGTTGTTTGTAAAAACCTCTATTTCTAAATTGTAAGTCCAAAATAATTTTACCGCGTTTGTTTTTCGTTTCCCTATATGTGAGTGCTAAGTAACTATCTAGACCACAATGTTTTCTTAACATTCTCGTAGGTGAATGTGTCTTGCAACTTGAAAATACGTGAATATTTCACTGAAACGGAATTTTCGTGCTTGCAATAATTAAGCGCTGTTGCGCTTGATACCGCTTGATGGTATTTTTTCTTTAATGTAGACGATCTAATTTCTTAGCAAGTTAGAAAAGATCTGTCAAAGAGACATATTTTTTCTAACCTGCTAAGAAATTAGACCGTCTACATTAAATAACTTAGCTAAAGGGATTGAAGTTCTTGACTTGAAAATCGTAGGTTCGATTTTCGATCTTCACTAGAATAAATGAATAACTTTTGCACCACTTCCTGATAAGTACCGTTTAAGCTACCCACAACTTAACTGTCAAATAAATACTAGTTATTAAGAAACATTCCGTGCCAATTCTCAAAAAAGTTTCCTTTACCAAAAACTAACGCAGAAAGCATATTGTTAGTCAAAATACGTAAATTATGGATGGTGAATTTCAGTGGGATAGAGTATTAGTCTCTAGGACAGGCTCTCCCAAGCGGCTCAAGAGATTGACGCGGGGTTGACAAATGAGAAATGAACACATTATGCCTTTAGCTCAGATTAAGAGACAACGGGGAAAATATAAGGAAAATTACGTAGTCACAATTTGAAGACGGTTTTGTTTGTAACACAAACAATATTGAAGAAAAAAGTACTTACGTTTTTTCTTAAAGATAAAAATACCCATCGAAATAATTATTTATTTTACTATTGGAATAAATTTACATACCATAATACATATTATTAGGTATATAATTCTTTTGTAAAAAAGTGAGTCCAAAACCAAGTCATTATACTAAGGCCTACGCAATTAAATTTTAAAAAACAACTACCCTATATATTTTTGCTTTGAACATAGAAATATTTGAAGCAAAATATATTTTCTTCTGTCACGATGTATGGATATAGGGATAGCACTTCTGTGTATTCCCAGTGACTTGACGTGTGACAGTGGCTCTCAATATTTATTTAAAAACGTTTTTTTTTAAAGAAGCTGTGTCCGTGCTAAAAAATTTTATTAAATTTTTAACTATTAAATGATGTACGCTCCGGTTTTTAAAAGTTACAACTCATAAGTGAAATATAATAAATCGAAAAAAATATAAATGAAAAATCTGTGATAGGTTTTTTTACGCATGATACGTTTCTACTCAGATTGTCTCATCAATCACATTGCATTGTGATTCTTCGTCACGCGAATCATTAACCAATGGTCGAACAATATGGTTCCTCTTTATGATCGACGATTACGAATGACAATCCACGAACACGATCGTCTAGAGACAATACACGGTACTAATCGTCGATCCTCGTCTATGCTATTTTATGATATTTAAGGGGCAAACGAGCAGACGGGTTACCTGATGGAAAGCAACTGCCGGCGCCCATGGACACTCGCGATATCCGAAGAGTCGCAAGTGCGTTGCAGGTCTTTATGAGGAAATAGGGAACGGGAATAAGGATAGGGAATAAGGGAAGTTGGGCCACCGGTAAACTCACTCACTGAACGAAACACAGCACAACGCCGTTTCTCGACAGTATTCTGTGAGGCCGTGGTATCACTTCGGTCAACCCGGCCCATTCGTGCCAAAGTATGGCTCTCCCACGGCAAAAATTCGTCATGATCAAGTTGTTAGCAAAGTACTACGAACGATTGGGTGGATACTTGTCGTGTATCGTGCTGAGTATAATCGATGCGCAACAACACATAGCGCTCTTTGCGTAACTTTCTGCCTCGCTCAGCAAAACTCTGGAATACAGTATTTGACGACCTCTGTGGCCCAGTTTGTAAGCGCGTTGGTTGGTAGCCGGGGGTCGCGGGTTGGAATCCCGCCGACGGAACAAAAGTTTATAACGTTCCTGGGTCTTGGATGTATATTAAATATGTGTATCATATAATAAAAGTCTTAAATATGTGTATAGTTTAAAAGTTTTAAATATTTCCGTTGTCTGGTACCAGTAACACAAGACCTTCGGGTATTTAGCACGAAGACTGACGTGGCGTAAAGCGTCCATAGATATTATTATTTTTCTATTATTTCCAAACCACTGCGACCTAGAAACCTTCAAGAAGAGAGCGTATTCCTTCTAATAAGACTAATAAGTTTGCCCCATGGCTTTTTACTCACAAAGGCAGTCTTTAACATAAAGGATTAGCCTTAGTTCTTCTAGGTCGATCTGGTTTAAGTACTGGATTAGGTACTCACGTAAGCTGGACCATTATACTTGGCCCCCCCTTTTTTGTTTTACAGTTTGAGAAGCGCTGGTCCCGGGGAATACATTATGCGCTGTCGGCCCGGACGTCAACGGTGTAAATTCAACTTAGGACCGTCTCGTATGTCTTCCATTTGCTTTTAAGAATAGAAACGTTGGGTGCTAGTTAAAATTACAAAGAATAGCCGCTTTTCTTTGGTTTTTTTTTCAAGAAAAATATGAATAATTAGCTAAATGTCCAAAAAGTTACGTATATTTCTAGAATGGCTGGGTGAATTTCCCAAACGGCTTTTTTTTTTGTCTTCGTTGAAATTGTTATTAAAAAAAGGGAATATTGTTGTAAA
>JAOTAV010065356.1:0-14205 GCA_026546445.1 Cyclargus thomasi | reverse complement strand
AAAAATTTCATCAAAATCGGTCCAGTCGTTTAAGAGAAGTTCAGTGACATACACACTCACAGAAGAATTATGTATATTAAGATATCAGTATTCAAGGTTAAAAAGTAAAAACAATTAATTATAAGCGTAGGCTCCATTAACCTAGAAAGGGTCTTTAGACCTTTTTCTCTTTCTCTTTCAGTTTTTATTTTTAATATTTATAATCTATTTTCACTTATTATCGTAAGGAAATATCATATAGATCTAATACTACAAAAGATCCTGCATTATTGTAAAACAAAAATATAACATAATAATATAATCTATTTGACTCAAATAATTGAATATGGCACATCATGTGCATGTTTTGTTGTAATTTATTGTAGACGATTTTTAGTTTCAGTATAATAACTCGTCAATAGGTGGTGTGCGGCAGTCGCTGGCTCCAGGTAATTCAAAAAGGCGACGAGCAACATTTAATGTAAGAATACATTAACAGCCCACGATACGATCTCGATGCGATTCCTCTGTAGAATTATCAAAAATTACTGAAATACAAATATAGAAGCAGAAGAAGATATATAGTAAATATGGCAGAATTTATTAAATATTGACAAAAAAAAATTATAAAGCAGTTTCTTATCCAAACCAAAATTATTCTAAGATCATGAAAATGGAGACTGGGCATCAAAATTTGTATTAGTAAAAATACTCCTGTTCTTATCGGTCTTTTAGTTCTGCAATTAAGAAAGCTTTAAAGCTTCGCACATCACATTTTTCATACAAAGAGCGCACTCGGTCCTAAAATTTATATGAAAAATGCGATGCGCCACACGCACCGTCACAGCATGCTCACTTATGTAACAATTGTGCTCATGGTAAAATTATCGTTACGACATCGTCTCCGACATTGTAAATGGTAAGTCTCAAGTGCACCGCGAGATGGCAGACGAATCCAATAAATAAGAGCCCGATGACAGTCTCAGCATTGTTTAGTCTATGAATATTTTAACGCCGAGGTGTGGTGTTGCTCACGGTAATAAATAAATAAACGTTTACCATTTCCTTCCTTTCTTCTATTAACACGTTAGTTTATTATATTGGGCATTAAATTTTATGACACTATAGTATTGATGAAAATAAGTTTTTTTTTTCATTGAAATTTTAACTGTGGCTGTGAATCCTAACATTGTAACCTTTATAAGTTTTTTAAAAATATTAAAATGAAACGACATATCTTTTATGAGTTATTTTTTTCATTTAAAGAATATAGGATCCATTACAACTTGCGATAAGTCTTCAATATTTAATAAAAATATCGCTATATAAAATTCGTCGGACCAACTCTGTGGTAATTTTTAGAGACTTCTATGAGGAGAACGGTCATAAGTCTCAAATAATGTATGCTTAGTTAATGCAGCACACACCTAACAAAATGATTGGCTTAAATGTCACATCAGATATTACAACAGAGTGGCTTACGCAATAAAGTTTCAATTACATATTCGTAGGAAGACATCAACTGTAATCTTAAAGTTTTCAGCAATCTTAACATCGGTAGCTCGAGAAAAAGATTTGGTATAAAGAATGTCATTTTGCAAAAACTAACAGACAAACTATTTTTTTATAAGAAAAGGACACATTGTCGAGCCATCTGACACGCCTGGAGCTGGACACGTAAGCCCCTTGTCACATCTACATGGTCGCCGCCTGGTCACCGTTCGTGTTAACCCATGTTCATGTGTAAGTTTTTACAACATTTTTTAAATGCTGGTCGACTCCTATTGGTCGTAGCGTGATGTAGGTATTATAGCCTTCCTCGATAAATGGACTAACCAACATAAAAATAATTTTTCAATTCCGACTGTAGTTTCTAAGATTAGCGCATTCAAACAAACAAACAAACTCCTTAGTTGTTGTCAACTGACGTTACTATATAACATCAGTTGACAACAAATTCTCTCTTCCTCGACAAATGGGCTAACAAAAACAATTTTTTTTTAATTCCGGCGTGTAGTTTTTGAGATTAGCACGTTTGAGCAAACGAACTCTTAAGCTTCATATTATTAGTAAAGATATGAAAGTACCAACTTATCACGTACGTAAGCACTGTCACCGCCGCGCCATGTGAAAGCTCTTTAGTAGCTCATACATTACTAGCTCGCTTTGCGATCGTCTGGCGACTGGATGCATGTGAACAGGGGCGTGCGTGACACGAGCTATTTGCGCGGTAATCTAAACTTTGATCCAGCTATTGTTGGTCGGTGTGATTGATTTAATGCACCGGCTGGCCTTCAGCACGTATGACATCACATCATAATAATCAACTTAGCCTACATTTCATTACTAATATCGTTTAGCTAGAAATAGACACAGGTCTATTTCTAGCTAAACGATATCTCATCACCCTGCAAACATTGTTGTGTTCGAGCCTGGTTACATTGGCGCGTTGCGTCGTCGCATGCGATGTTAGAACGGAGCGACGAACAAGAGACGAAGCGGAAGGGAAGGTTATGCGTACATAATCCGATGCACCATAAAAAAATCCACAGCCGAACATATGTCCTCCTCGTTTTTGGAAGTCGGTTAAAACTTCGTTTATCACTCAGAAGCCGTCCCTTATTGTCTATAATATTTTTGGGACTCCCTGTTTCCTCTTCACTCTCAAAAAAGCTGAACCTGTTTGTCGTAGTTTTGTTGTTAAGTTACTTTAGAGGATCTAGGGAAGAATTTTTACACAAGGACCACATAGCTCCAAAACGTGATCCCCAATTAAATATTAGAGTGGATCAACAACACGCATTTTTTATCTAATTTTGGTAGTTTTTTAAGATTTTTTTGGTAGAATTTGGTTTGAGGTTTTAGAAAATAAGTTTAATTATTTATATTTATATTTTTTTATTTTTAAGAAAAACAAGAATATTCCTTAATTTTGAAATTATCGATTTTTAAATATTGGTATCATGAAACAAGTAATTATGTATGGATATTTTAATCTTGCAATTTTGGTGGAGGAGACAATTTTGGTGTATCTTGAAATTCTACCAAAATTAGTCACACCAAATTAGAATTTCATAAATTATTAAAATAATAACACATTTACTAAACTATATATGAACGAATACTCTATCGTTACTCAAAATAACAATAAAATGTGGTCGCCACTAGTAATTATAATTTAAGATCACCAAAATTGCATGAAATCGGGGATGTTGGAATAGAAACGGTCTATTTACATTTTTGGCGGAAAACTAATAAGAAAAAGCCCAAAATGTTGTGTGTAGTTAATGTGTAGCTTAACGAAGTTAATGACGTACTTTTTATTCTTTAGGGATCAATAGTATTTTGTAGAAATAACAGAGGATAAGGGATTTATGAAAATGAATCCTAAAAAAATTGGCAAATTCTCGGCGACAGAACTAAATTGTGTCTTGAAAACTAAAGCAGTAAAATTTGTATATTATGAAGAGTCACTTATACAAAACGTGTCAATTTTTCAGTTAATCGATTCTAATATTAAGCAAAATAGTTCGGCGATAAGCCACCAATATTAGAAAACGTTTACATAAGTAAACGTTCGGCTTCGTTACGGCTTCATTTTCTCGGAAAATTATTTTAATATTTATGTTATATTTTACTTTTAAAACTAAAAATAAAAACGATATCTTAAAAAAATTGGATAGTTTTCAACCTTAGCACGAAAAAAATCGGTTTGAGAAATTCAGTCATTAGATTGCTTTACCGCTTAAATGTATAGCAATATGGTTTAACACTTAGGCTTAGTAACAAACATCCTGATTAGCAGGCGACACGTGGGTGTCAGTCTCGATCAGCAATTGCCAATTTACTTCGACTGGATCCCAAGGTCGAGCCATGTACGGTCAAACCCGCACTTCTTAATTAGCACTCCGATAAATGAGTATTTAGCTCACTCGTTCTCATAATGTATCTTAGTACAGGTAGTCAGAAAAAATAATGATATTAGACCGTAAATCATTTCCGCGTCCGTAAGATGCTCTACAAATAAGCTGCCGTCGACGACGACGACATTTGTCAAGTTTTGTAAGCGGGCTAGGTCAGCGGCTTCAATTATTGCTTGTCGGAAATCTTTGTCGGCGTCTTTCGCGTGTCACCGACATAGTCAAAACCAAAGCCGCGGTCAAATCAAGGTTCCACATAAAAGGTCATGGGTGACGGTAGTAAACGGTTTAAAATATTCAGAAATACGTTTTCCTAATTTTTTGCTCTGTACAAGTACGGAACCCTTTGTGTGCGAGTCCACTCGCTCTTAGCCGGTTTTTACAATAAAAAAATACAAAGTTTACTAGCAAGTAGCTACCGTAATAGCGTTAACGTCATAAGTTATACATAAAGTCACTTGTTTTGATGTGAAAAAGTAAAATAATTAAAGCTACAATATTGTAATTTGGAGCTTTGGCGGTGTCGCTGAGCAAAGAGCCGACATACACCTGCATGTAATTGATTACTACCAATAAACTATTTCACTTTTAATTTTCATCGGTATGCAGGTCCAGTAGTTTAATAGAAAGCGCCGTACTGACGATCCACCTTCCCATTCGACCTCCAAAAAAGTCATTTATATACGTGTGCAAAGGTTTGCCCAAAGCATCAAAGATTATGAATCTATTATGAAAAGTCGAGACTTGGAAGTTGGAACAATAATTAAATTAACTATTATTTTTAGGGAACAGTTTACATTTTGATTAATGCTTGCGAGTGTTTAGTACAAGTATTAAATGTTAAGTTACTAGTAAGTATGGGATAACGTCAAGTGCGAGTATGGAGTAAAGACTGTTCAGTGACTATTTTTCTGACAAGTACCCCTCTCTTGCGAGATCAGCCGACTGCCTTAGACTCGTAATTTAACCGTCCTGTATTCTATGACTTGGCGGGAAGCGGAATATCATAAATATATCAGTTTTTCGTTTTTGCTCTTCGGAAAGTAACACGAGTTAGTTAATTATTATTGATGGAGTCTTGTTCATAAAAGTCCTTTCTCTTGTATTATACGTCAACCTCAGTGCATAAGATTAATCCGTGGTGGATGATTCACGATCATTTGTCGAAGAAGTTCATACTATCAAATCATTAGTTGATCACCTATAAATTCAATCAAACTGTCATTTTGCTTCCGATCTAATCCTTTCTTGTGCTATTTCTTCTTTATTATAGATCATAGAAAAAAATTGGCAGTGGAAAAATTTTGTAATGCAGCACGTCGTCTCTGGAAAAATATTAATCATTGAATTACCGGATAGTAGCATCCCCATGTCGAAGATGACGTATCATTGATATGCTGGATGCAAAAACAGATCGTGAGTACAGGCACTAAGGTTATATTTTTTTATCATTGTCAAACACCAATCCAAAAAATCCATTTGGGTAAAAATAAGCGACGGTCGACATGTTCGTCTCGTCTTCGATTGGTTTATTTTATGATATTCTATTATATTTTCATATCAAAGTCATGTCATGCAAATAGGAACCACTTATTAATATAAAACGATACGAACACGACTAAAAGTATTTCAAACTTTTAAGAATAAATCATTCCCATAAAGCAAATAATAATAAAATCATTTTGCATTTAAAAGAGATGAACAAACAAACAACCAAAACTGGAAGCTAAACACCTCATTCACATTCATAATTTCCCATTAACATAAAAACATAATAAATCGATAATTCATAGTTAAACCTACCAATAATTATCAAATATGATTTATTGCGGAATGCAAGAATTATTTTAATGATTTCCCCATCAGACGTCATAATTAAATTATATTTAATTGAGTGCTGAAACAAGTCGCTATTAATTTGTAATATGGCGCTTATTTATGTTATAATATTTGAATGTATTTTACATGCAAGGAAACTCACATTTCAGATAATGTAAAAAGTAATAAATTAGTTTAAAAACCGGCAAAGTGCGAGTTGGACTCGTACACCAAGTGAGCTACAAATACACACAGCTATAATAGACCACATTAATAAATAAATAAAAACTATTTGAACAAAAAAGTCACAAATTCAAAAAAATAAAAATATATGTCCGAAATGGCGGCCTTACTGCTGGAAGTAGTTTCTACCAGGCAACCCAAGTTAAAATTAAATTTAAGAATGAAGACGAGAGCGAGGATGAAAAAGAAAATACATACTACATTGTGTAAGAAAACTTGAAAAAGCATGAAATTTCTCCCAGTTATAGTTGTTAGGGGGGGGGGGGGTGGAAGCCAATATTATTTTAAAATATGCTTTAATTTTGCATATTTTTTAACATTACACTATAATCATACACGAAATACTCTTTTGTTTATGGTTGATGTAGTAATAACGAAACTTTTATGCAAAATTAAAGTCTGTGATTAAATTGAGAAAAGATTATATTTTTTATAGCTCCTATACACGATGGATTTAAATATTTATGGTCGAATTTCGACTACAAATCTACTCTAAATAATAAAATGGCAAAAAACACGTTTGTTGCAAGAGATATAAATATAAATTAACATTAAATTTATTTTGTTTTAGTACTTGTAATTGCGGCAATAGAAACACATAAACAGTGAAAAAATTCAACTGTGACCTATGACCGTTCTTGAGATACAGCATGAAAAGACAGACAGAGAAACACACCTGCGCATTTATACTTTCTTGTTCTAAATTAAGAATATGTATTCTATACTACCAAATAATAATCTAGCTGAATGATAAATGATATGTAACGCGAATTGCTATTCCTATAATAATAGAATTTATTGAGAAATTACATAACATCGTTTTTCTTTGAACACGCTTCTAGGAAATAAACTAAAGAGTTAAAAATAATTTTTTATATATTTTGCAAGGTTCTCGACTTTTGTAGAAACTACATTAAGAGAAATTTATGATTGTTATTATCGTACTTCGTTTTTATCGAGTCGCTATTTTTGGTCTGATCCTGCATAGTTCTTTAGAGTAAATACAGATAATATTTTGCATCACATTTTTCTAAGCAGATTTGTAAGCTATTAACTTATGTGAACATCAGATTTGTCATAAAATTTAGCAAACGCAAAACACAGAAGAAATCAAAATGAAGATCTAAGATAGATATATAAGAGGTAAGAGGTATTATAAAACAAAATAAATCAACATAAATATTATATTTTTAGCGCATGCCTTATATATTCAAAGGTCGTGACCACTCAGAATTACTCAGATTAAAACGGACAAATTCTAAAAAAAGCGGAAACCAGGATTTTCGAGGCAAAAAACTGGCACCACCATTTAAAGTAATAAGACAATGCCTCACCTCTCTGCACCCACATGGAGACACTAAAACCTTTGCTGATTCCGTCAATGTCGAAAGGACAACGGCATCGGATGAGTAAATTAGATTTTTTTAAAAATAAATATCGAGGACAAACGAATATTTTGAATACAGAATTTATGAATTACATGTATTGAGATTGAGGGAGAACGAGTAATATTTATTTTATATCAATTTAAAACGCCACTACCGCTTGTATTTGATTATTTTGCGTCAATAACTAGCATGTGACAAAAATTATTAACATAATTTTTTATAAAAAAACTTTAAATAAATTATAAAATTTATTTAAAGTAAGACATTTAAAAAAAATTAAGTAAAAATGTAAGTAATTCAGATTGAAAATCTTATCATAGAAACACCGTTTGTGAACATACACTATAGTCACACGAGTGCGTTGGCGACTTACCTAAGGTCATTGACATCTCTTTATATAAAATTCTCGTGTCACAGTTTTCGTTGCCATACTCTTCCGAAACTTGACCGATTTTAATGAAAGTTTTTGTGCTTATCCGGTATCTATGAGAATAGGCCAACATCTATTTTTCATCCCCCTAAATGTTAGGGGTAGTTGTACTACCCCTAAATATTTTTTGAGTCAGCTAGTCTCTTTATAATCGTATACAGAAGTAAAATGATTCTATTTCAGGGCTAAATAATGTACGTAAATTTAAAAATAATATTATCCTAGATCATATTATTATTTTAAAATTAGATAAATTTTATAAAGATTCACAGTTGTGGTCTAAAACATGGCACCGACAAAACCGCGCTTAAGCGCTATTCCGCTTCTAGTCGCTTCAAGACCGCGATTTTAACTTTTGTACTATTTTGAGCTTTAACTCATTAAGTTTAGTTTTATTCTTCATATAAGTTGTTTTGTGTTTTGGTGCCATTATTTTATTCAATTTTAAAGGGATTTGTGCATATAATTATATTTAATTTAGGATTTTAAATTATTTAGTACAAATCAAAAGCGTGGAAAATCTTAGGTTTATTAACAAGGTTGAAAGTTAATAAGTGTATTAACCTGTTACCTTTGGACTAATGTAAACAGCCATAAAATATTTACGACCATGCACAAAGCCTCAACTTAGCTAATTAAACTTTGCAATAAAGCATTCATTGCAAAATTTTAAAGGCTCCTTCAAAATTTCATATTAGTTTAAAAATATCAGAAGGTTTAAAACATTAATCGATACCCAAATGGGCAAAATAGAAATAATCATGTTGAACGAAAACGCTTATAAATTACGCCATGAGCAAATTTTCTAGTGCGTGAGAAAAAAAATTAAAGTAGAACGCTGAATGAACATTTCACTAATCAGACACATTCATAATCAAAATCAAAATTAAAGGATAATGCGCAAATTGCAATCACAATAATGAAAAGGCTCGATCAAGTAATGACGCACAAGTTATGACCACTAGCGTTGAGTTCCAATAATGAATTCATTAATACACATCTGAATTAAACATCACTTCAACGCAGCGATGAATACTCTCATTATTATTTAAACACACAATCATTTATCGCGGTGTTTTATTTGTGAATTCCTGAAAATTCTCCCATCCTATCGGAAAAATTAAGGTTGCCTTTAGTAATTTTGTCATCGTAGGGAGTTAAAGCTGGAATTATAAGACTGTAACAAAACACAGTACAGGAAAATCTTTTATTAAAATTGAAACTAAGTAGCTCGTAATGAAGGTTAAAAATGCAAATTTTAATAACACCTAAAGCCAACTAAATATGTAAAAATCACATCGTCGACTAGACTTTACCATTTTGTTCGTCGCCGACTCCCGCTGTGCCGCTCTAAGTGAATACCAGTGTCGAATAAATTATTTAAATAAGTTTCTAAAATCGGCTACGCAACAAATATACATAGTCGGTGAAGCGTCACTAAAACCATTGTCCAAAATGAGCTAATTGATCACTTGTCAGGACGGAAGTACGAACCTAGTACCAACGCTCCAGTTCTCAACAATGAACCCTGGCCTAGATAATAGGAAGAAGTGAAATAAACAAATTGTGAGATTCTTAAAAGTCGGTAATTCAGATCTATCTGAATTACCAATTTTTGAAAGACGTTTTCGTTTAGAAAACAGATTGGAGACAGAATGTTAGATTTATAGAAAAATGTTGGTAGTGTTGGTAGTTAGCCTCTATAATGACTTTTGGTATTTGAATTGCCTAAGAAGATCTTCAAATTTCTTAAAACAGCAGCAAATATTGCACCATTTGCCCAAGTATGTAGCCATGTGATCTACTTTTGCAATAAGTTATTAAAATGTATGTATCCTACACCATGGCGCAGCCTGTTATCACACCTGCTGTCCTGACCTCTGCATTATCATATTCGAATCCTAATTCAGCTCGAATGGGGTCGAGGACGAGTACTTGTTTACGCATTAGTTACTTCTATATTACCTACAATTCAAATATATTATTCTTGTTTTAATAGTTTTAATGCTTCCTTTTTACATTCTTGTTTCTTCTAAGTTTTCTATTATATTCTTTCGTTTTTAAATCCAGACCTTTATAGTTAGATTCATGCAATTTAAGGTGGTCTGGAATTTAAAGTTTGACACAGAAGACCAGGGTGCTTGGGTGCGAGATCGCTCAAGAGAAAAGACCACACGCTGCCGCTATTGTGACGCGTCCATTCCAAGAGGGATATGCCGTCAGACCGTGAGTGATAGAAGTTTGCTTTGCTAAATAAGTCATAGCCGCTAAAGAAGAGGTCCAGCAGCGGGCGGGTGACACTTGACCCTTGGGTGACCTTCGACAACTTAGCCGGCCACGGCAACACAAGGTCTACCATTATGACCAAAAAGTTCCGCCATTAGGTATGCTGATTGCCCATTGTACACATCCCCGAATCTGCTGTTGACCAGGCATTCATCTGCTCATGATCGTCCAGCCCACATTTCCCGTGTCTCTTCCAGTAGTAATCAATAAGCTTACCGATCAATTTTACAAATACCAATACTTCATCAGTCGATAACTACTTGTCCTCTAACACATTAGTAGCATATCATAGCCCACCAAAACATGTAGTATGTTTTGTATAATTATGCAAGTCGGCCACTCACATCACGTCATCTAATAACACGTCTCCATTGTATGAAGCTGGCATTTAACTTGTTGCATTATGATTGACATTTGTGAATTCAAGTATTGGTCAATTGGGCAACGTGTTAGATCCACGCATTGAGCTTATGTACAATTACCATCATTCATGGTAACCTGTTGGGTATGGATAAAATTGTATCGTTTGGATTGAGAGGCTTTGAGCCCAGTTACATTAGAACTGACATTTGCTAGTATCAAGCGTTATCTTTATACTACAGGTGCTTAACCACAGTGCATTTATATTTTTGTTTGTAATGTAAAGTGATTTCATCGAAAAAGGCATTTGTTTTAAATCATATTTTAAGGTCGTAGCATCAACCGACACTGGTCGCATCACTACACCGTTATGGGCTCAGGACTTTTCTCAACCAGCCATTTATCAAACACACTCAAAAATGTCACATGCGAATACCAAAGTACTAATTATGATCGGAGATAAACCTGAGTACTGACGCGTTGGGAACGTCTCGGCCATTGTCTGGACTCGGGGCGCCTTCCGTGACGTGGACCACTCACAGTTGACCCTCCTCAACACCACCACCAGTTGGCGTATTATGATAAACGCGCATCTATCAGAACCGAACGAATCGAAGTCAGACACTCTTTGACAGCGAATGATTCTGAGGTGCTATGACATAAATTATAGAATCCTAAAAGTCGTCTTGTTCGCTGCGTTCGGCTCGTTTGGTTCTGTTCGCGATTCCGCAACTAACAGTATCGCAGCAGCTCAAGCTACGCTGGTCACACGTAAGTATAGGAAAGTATTGAAAGGCGGAACTGCGATTGAAAAATGGAAAACGTTAACAATGTGCCATGTGAAGTTTCTGGTTATAAATATATTATATCTTCACGTGAAATCTACTCACTGTACGGAATTGGGGAAGCGTACGCAGTTGCGTATAGAGGAACTGTTTGTTCGATTGGCGATTTTTAGGGTTCCGTACCCAAAGGGTAAAAACGGGATCCTTTACTAAGACTTCGATGTCTCTGACCTTCCGTCTCCAGGCTGTATCTCAAGAACGGTAATAACTAGAGAGTTAAAATTTTCTAAGAATATATTAAATATTTAAAGGTGGCTCTAATACAACAAATATGTTTTCTGCGTTTTCGTTCCATAAAAAGATGCATAATAATAACGATAAATTCAACGCGTTTGTCATCCGCGACGTGGCAGAGTAAGTAGGGCGCTTGTTTAAGTTCGAAGAGGACATGGTTCGATTCCCATCAAGTAATTTTTATATTATGACATTATTTTATAAATTTTTGGCCGATAAATCACGCTAAAAGAACTAGACGAAGCTAGCTTAGTGTAGATGACACTTTTTTTTTGGCTCGCGCTCGAGAGGGTGCAAACCTCGGGAGGGTTTAAGCCCGGGTGGAGGCGTGTAGCAATGAGACATTTTCATACATACATAATACGGATGCTCATTACCGTGGGAGAGCCATACTTCGGCATGCATTGGCTGCCTCAACCGAAGTGAGTACTACGGCCTTACAGAAAACTGGCGTTAAAAAGGCGTTGGGCTGTATTTCGTTTACCGGTGGCCCAACTTCCCTAATACCCTATCCCTCATAAAGGCCGGCAACGCACTTGCGACTCTTCGGATGTCGCGATTTTCCATGGGCGACGGCAGTTGCTTTCCATCAGGTAACCGATCTGCTCGCTTGTCCCCTAAATATCATTAAAAAAAAGCCAACCACCAGCTAATTTCATCCGTATACAGTCGCACCGAAACTGGTGGGTGTGAACGAGTTCAATAGATGTTTTCACTGTTCGCGTGTGTCTGTAACCACCGACACTACCGACATGCACCATATAGCCGAGTGAGAGAGCGAAAACTATTCCACTGATACATACACCACTTAAACTGTGGACTTGAGATGTGTGATAGTAGCCACTTGGACGAATAGCGTCTGTGCATATTAATTTATGTTTTAAAATAGGGAAGATGCGTGTAAGACAAAATTTATTGAATGCAAATTATTATTATAGTGGGCTAAAAGATTACAGAATAACAATAAATCTTTGAATTCTGTTGAGAAATGAGTAAGATATTAGCGATTTAAGTTTTCTAACGGTTGCGAGTTTCTAACGCCGGTTCTTCTCGCCGGGTTAGTTCCCGAACCGGTGGTAGACCGTAGTCTCGACTTTCAGAAAGTGTACTTATTTTGAATAAAAAGATTTTGATTATTTTTTTTGATAAAATGTATTTAAAGTAAACAACAAGAAGATAAATGCTACATAAATTTATTAGAAATGTGCAGTCAAGGTGATGTTATTATGGTTTTAAATTTATTGCAACATAAAAATATTTTAATTAATTCAAATTAATTGTGACCGTTTGTAACTATTATAAAACCACAGCAAGGGAAATCTGTTACCAAAGTTCGTAGCTTATTTAGCTTATTTTCACCAGCTACTACTCACACTAGATTTAAGAACTATGGCTATTAGCTTTCAAGATCATAGGTAGCAGTAAGTCCATATAAAGTGAAACAATACATAATTGCCACTTTACAGAAACCACCACGAAGGATCCCACGCTGCCGAAAAAGGCAAATAAATAGGCTTGTATTTTGCAACGGTATTTTTACGAATACGGGACCATCCATAAAGTACGTCTCCGTAAAGGGAGGGGAGGGAGTCGTCGAAGTGTGGTGCGACAAAGGGGTGGGAGGTTTTGTGACACCATCATCATCATTTCAAATTTTGAAATTTAATTAAATTTTAAGGGGCAAAATTGAAAATTTTTTGACATCGCAGTAGGGAGGGGTCCTCAGAAATGTGATCACCTGTGACAAAGGGAGGGAGAGGTCTAAAAACCATGAAAGTTGTGTGACGTATAAAGGATTTAAGGATGCTTTTATGAGATTGACATAGACCTAGCTTGCGGATCTAAGTTTTTCGTATTACGACAAACCCAGCCGACATATTCTGATCAAATGATGTAAGTTTGTCGGTTGGCTGTAATTTATTTGAAGAAACATATGTTTCTTCCAGAGTTTATGTAGTCGCACTGTCAAAGTTATCTAACGCGTATTTCTTTACGCTCGCTACCTTGATACAAATAAAGGCACAATAGCGGCAGACGATAGGAAATCCCCGCTCCAGTGGCTCGAATAATTCACTAAGAACCTCAGGTTTCACATGAAAATTGTAATTTCGTATGCAAATTAACATTGTTTTAATAACATTTTAAATAAAAATTGCGTCCAAAGCGGTGTAGTCGGAGCTAAATTCAATTATTTATCATGTTACTCGTAATCTTATACTAATGTCTACGTAATTTTATTTAAAGTAGGTGAAGGGAAAACCGTCGGACGTGCTGATAATCCTTTAGTTATGAAGCTTCGTAATATGGTCAATGTGATTCTAATTTATGCTTCACCGTTTTTAATTCTCTGACCGCTGGTGTCAACAGCAAAAAAAATTTTTATAAATTTTGTTTTGATGGCTTTATCGATGATAACTTATCACGACAAAGTCCCCTTAATCTAAACTAATAAATATAAATCAAATAAAACTAATAAATATAAAAATTAAGAGTTTGTTTATATATTATTATGTCAGAATTGAAATAGTATATTGTGCAACTAGTAGGGAAAGTTGTCAATTGCCATGGACGAGCGAAGCGAGTGCGTTCATTCGCTCGCAATTGCCTTCAATTTGTCTTAAAAAAATTAGCAGCATTGTTACTGTCTCATAATATAGTAGTAAGGGATGAGAAATGCAGTCTTACCTTTAAGAATAAAACGG
>JAOTAV010065345.1:0-14205 GCA_026546445.1 Cyclargus thomasi | reverse complement strand
ACAACAAAGAAAAAATTTTGAAAATCGGTTCACAAACGGTGGAGCTATGCGCGAACATACATAAAAAAAAAAAATAAAAAAAATAAAAAAATATCCACAGCCGAACATATAACCTCCTCGTTTTTTGAAAGTCGGTTAAAAAGTAAGGACCCCTCTCATCACCCTGTCACATTATGTCGCACTTCGTCTCCCCCTTTACGCGTACTTTATAGAAGGTCCCTTGCAGAAAATGGAAAAAAGGCATGAATGTAAAATTTTATTACTGTGAAACATAAATTTACACCAAGAACTTACAGAACAGCCAATGTCATACATAAAAAGGAGTCTATGGAAGTCGTAAGCCATTCTTAAATTCATTCATTCATTCGTCATTTTTAATCAAGTAACTAGACATTCATAAAAGTAAAAAGAAGTAAATAATAAATATTATTTAGAGCTATCGGTACAAATTTTAAAAATTACTCTTTCATACAAACACGCTTTAATCTTAATTTTAACGCCAGCTAGAAGAAAACTCTGGCGGTGAAGTCCATCAACTTGAAAATTCAAAAAGTGTTCGAAAATTAAATTTTCGAACCGCTGATGTTACGGCAAATGTTTATCACAGAGCACTTCCGTAACTCTCAACTTATAATAATTCAATTGCGTTGCGTTGAAAACTCTTCCGTGCAAATGTTTGCGACTGCAAAGAGCCACTTTTTGAGAAAACTACGATAAAGTCGAGTTTCTTACTTTTGCGGTAACATTATATTAATGCGCGAAAGATTTGGATGGATACGGTGTATCACAATTCACAAGTATAAGATTCACATATTATAAATATTCTCATCAGTTGGGCTTTCTGTCAACTCACTAATTAGACGAAATACAGTACAACGCTTTTCAGAACTTGTCTTATTAGTGACACCACCACACGGATTCGAACCTAGAGCTCTGCTCTTAACTTGGAGGTCGTAGGTTCAAATTCCACTTTGAAAATATATTATGTTATGTCAAAGTTTGGTTGGGACAACGCAGGCTGATCACCTGAATGTCTGACAAGTAAGATGATCCATGCGTCGGACGGGCATGTAAAGTCGGTCCTGCGCCTGATCTCTCGTCAGTTGGGGTTATGAGAGTAAAGGAAGAGAGAGTGCTCATGTGTACTGTGCACACACTTGGGCACTATAAAAATTACTCCTGTGTAACAGGACAATGAAACCAGCCACCGTCAACGAAACCGATGTGAGAGTTATTATTATTACGCCACGGACGTTCCATGACCATAAATATTGTTTAAAAGAAGAATTTGTGTGACTTGAAGAGAACTTGTTTAGTCCGCATTCTAAGCACGCTATACTTCTGTACAGGTCGTTATACTTCAAAATGTCTTATCCATGCTAAGTTTTGCATAAAACTAAGAACGCATAAATAACGCGGCGGTCGTTGCACGTACACGTGGAACTCATAACAGAAATGATTACGTGTGAAGCTGCAGCCTCGAGTGATAGCCGCATTACGTCCCGCAATAATACACTACACTATGTTTCTGCATTCTACCCTCGCCGCTAGGGTCCTATATTTGGGTACTCTAGAGTCTTATTTTGGAACCTGCCTCTGCGAATCGAGATACGGTCGCTGGGTCTCAGTAATTTTTTTTTAAATCAAACGAGCAAACGTCTTGTTTCCTGATGGAAAGCAACTAGCTTCGCCCATGGAAACTTGCAACATCAGAACGCAGGCTCCGGCCATGGTTCCAAGCAAAGTCTTAAAATTCTTGTAGTAGGAACTTAAGCAAAATATTTCGATACTTTGCTAAAGATCGACAGTTTTTATCTTTGATTATTATATCTATCAGTTTCTTTGTCAAATTTAAGTACCTTCTACGGATGTCTAAAAAGTTTGATAATACGATATTATAAGGTAGAAAGGAGTAAATTTTAATCACACACAATAATATTGACGAACAGCAGAACAAAATTTTGATAAAAGTATATCTACAATTTACATTATACACTAACGTGTCTTTTAAAGCTCACAAAATAAAAGACAAAATAAAAAAAATAACATCAAAATATTAATCTTTCCGTGTATTTAAAGCGTTAACATCAAAACAAGTTAACATACCAGACACAGCGAGTAGGTGATAAAAGCTATATCTTAATAATTATTATTACCACCCGAAGAGCTGAGGGAATAGGAATTATGAAATTACAGACCCAATTGAAAAAACAAATTCCGGAAAATTAATTTTAAGTAATGCAATAAGTGTTAGTAGCGCAGCATGAAGTTCTTTAATGGCTTTTAGTAAACCCAATTTCTACAAATTAGGTTCTTTAAAAAGTAAGGGTCTGTTTCACCGCTTACAGATAGTCTATCTACAACTTTATTTGAAAAATTTTGTATGGAGAGTCTGTCAAAAAAATTGTGTATAACCTAACTGAAACTTAAAGTAAGAAGAATGTATGAAACAATATTTTTGGGGATGTTGAAATATTTGAAGGTCCCAAAGGATAGGTGATTTACCATACTAACGAATTTGAAATTATACTAGACAAAATATAGCATTACATTTGTTCCTTTCTAGCGAAGGAATCGTACATTTTTCACGAACGAAATATTATATTCTTGTCCTTTTGCTGGGCGCAAAAGTAAATCCTTTTTACCAAAAACTTTAAAAGACACATTTATGAATTAATTACCCGTACTGATATGATAAATCCTAAACTTTTTGTTATCTGACCTCTATTATATTTGCTGGACTAACGATACAATTTGAAATGATAGCTCTTTACCGGGACGATTTAAGCGTAGAAACGAGTGAAAGTGGAAAGAACCAAATCTGACGTAATTTTTAAGTGGCCGCTTAATTGTTTCTATTGTATTTTGTTTACAAAGTGTTTAACTAAAAGTTTGACCCTTATCGGGAATTTTATATTATTTTGTTTGTTATTTCGTATTATTTTTTTATTATAGTAGATTTTAAATAAGTGGTGGAAGTCCATCAATAAACTATAAAAGAGTGTGTGTTATGTAATGTTATATAAAACTCATTAGTTCTTTTCCCGCTCGTCATTGCCGTCAGCGCCAAAATACCACATATCAAATCGCCTTACCATGACTAGGCTTGTCGTCAGTCTAGCATATTTATAATATAGAGGTCAGTGATATAGATATAGGCAACTAAAACACCATCAAGTCTGCACGCTTTTACCACTTCGCTAACGAAATGACACATTCAATTAGAATAGACAATTAATTACATAGCGTCACTGACAATCGTCAGCTATACATTTACATACGGGAACAAACTTAATTTCATTATCAAACTCTGCTGCGGCCAAACTAATTGCAAATAGCTGTTCCATTCTAAATTCTATTAATTCTCTTAGTGGAATTTGTTTAAGCGCCTAAACATAAACAAAAGGCATCAATTTATTTCCGTTTTATATGTAAATTCGGCTCATTATGCTGCCATTTATATTTTACAGGGTTACCTTTACTAATTTAATGCTTTTTGTGCCTTTTAACATTGAGTTTGTTAATTGTTTACGATTCTCTTTAAAATTATTTATCTCTTTACTCGTATTGCAAGTCTTATTTCCAGTCGGGAAGGTGAATGTGCTATTTTAGTAGAAACTCGAGCGTCGTGGAGACCTAGTACGTTTTGTAGATTAGATAAAACTAGGAAAAAAAAAATAATGAGGGATTTTTTTATTTCAGCGGTGGGATAGCACACTACAGTGATATTAAGGTTATAAAAATAAATTTTATTGAAAAAATTGTTTACATTCACATTTATTAGACTAAATCGTCTAATAAATGACGAAGACTGTAAGGCTTAAAACATTTAGTTGAATGTGACACAAAGTATCTGGGAAGCTTGGTTATAAAAATATAAGGATTTTTTTTCGGTCATTATAGGCTTACTTTACATTTAAATCATTATAGCTTTTGGAAGTGTTCCTTGGCGTATTTTTAACATCTCATTTTTTATTCTCATATCCATTAATATTAAGATCTGACGGTTTAAAAGTAACTCTTTAAGAACCGAACAAACTATGAAATTTAAATTTTTACACCATGATAATCAGAGACATGCAGAAAGCCTATACTAGCTTAATCTGACGCGCTCGAGTAAATCGAAAATTTCCTTCGTGGACTTCCCTACTATTATGTAATTTATTAAGTTTCTGTGATTCATTAATGGCCCTCCTTCATTATCGTCGATAACAAACGATGACACGTGATCACGATCGTGTAGAGGATATACTCGACTCTGCTCACCAATAATCGTCTATGATCGCCTTTGATCAACTCGTTGACAAAGTCTACAAACGATTGTGTGGAGTCCACGCAATCGTTCGGTCAAAAGTTCACACTGCGGACGTTTTCCCGATGTTCAACGATCGTACTTGTAAACGTACGTAACGAATTTAAACTTTGATGAATAGTTTGTCAAATTGGTAAAAAATTTACGTTATAAAAAATACATAAAAATGTATAATACGTTTTCCCAATTTTCGTTATACACCCGTCGTCCAAATAAACATACACATACTGCATAGTAATCGTGTTTTTATAAAGCTCATATATAATTAAAATTAAGTGGGGTAATACGTATTTTATGATAATTTTATTATTAAACAACGTTGTCTGATAATCGACCGGGCTAATTAGCTTGATAGTGAATCATAGTTATGTAAAATTAATACGCTATCGAATACTTGATAATGGCTTATTGTTATGTGAACCCGATACGTTGCGATTGTTATTCGGTATACACCAAATAACAATCCCAAAGTAAATTTGCCGTGGGAAAGCCATGATTCGGCACGAATGGGCCGGCTCGATCGGAGCGATACCACGGCCTCACAGAAAACTGGCGTGGAATGGCATTGTGCTGTGTTTCGTTCAGTGAATGAGTTTGTCGTGGCCCAACTTCCGTAGTCCCATTCCCTATTCCTTCGTAAAGCCGAAAATGCGTTTGCGACTCTTCTGATGTCACAAGTGTTCATGGGCGACGGCAGTTGCTTTCCATCAGGTAACCTGTCAGCTCGCTTGCCCCCTAAATAATGTTAAAAATTAAAAAAAAGTAATGGTAAATACGTACAATCAGAGAACTTGAAACAGAGACACATTGTGAATCTAAGTTAGCCGCGTTATGTCAAACCCGACATAAAATCACGACTTACATAGAATTGACATGTTGACCAAATGATGTAGGTCTGTCAGCAGGCTCTGTTTCAATTTCCCCCATGGTACCATAAGATAACTGAAACAGATCTAGTTGACGGACCTACTTCATGTGGTCAATATTTAAATTCCATGGACATCGTGGTTTGTCTGGGTTTGACATAACCAACTTAGATAAGCATTTTAGGTCTGTTTCAACTTTTCGGATTATATTAGCTTTTGCCCGTTGCTTCGTTCGCTCTTCGGTAGATTTTATGCGCGAATAAAAAGTTCCTGATGAAACCTAAGATGGCATTTACAGCTTGGAACTGCGTCAGTTTTAATTACACGAGTTACGGTGCATTTACGATGCAATAATAAGTTTCACTCGTGCGCAGGTTAGTAATTAGGTTCAGTAATAAAACTAAGATATAAATTCTCTAGGCTTTTCCTCTAGGGGATATAATAACCCCTTCGCTATGATAACATATTGTTTTAATAGAGAAAAATGTAGGCACTACGCGCGAAATTATTTCCGTATTAAGATAATATGGTTAATCATAAAAAATCAAAAGAATTTCTGTTCTTTTTTACGCTGTCCAATAAATGGATTTGAATGTGAAAGACTGTCACTCATCGAGGAGATGAGGATGGAATTTTTTTCACGTGGGACGACAGCGAGTAGATGCAGATGGTATGAACCTGAGCAATTCTTTATAACGCTCAGAGCATAATATGTAGAAAGATGCTAAATCTAATAATAATAATATTTATTTGACATCACAAAGCGCATTACACTACATAACAACAGAAGTACTTAAAAAAGAACAAAGTATACCAAAAAAAACATAACTAAAAGAAAAGAAAAGAAAAGAAAAGAAAAGAAAAGAAAAGAAAAGAAAAGAAAAGAAAAGAAAAGAAAAGAAAAGAAAATAAAATAAAATAAAATAAAATAAAAGAAAAGAAAATAAAATGCAAACAAGAAATTAAATATTTACTAACAAAACATCTATGATTATTTGAGAAGGAAAAAAAAGGAAAAAAGTTATTGGATTTGGACAAGACATGTTATAAAGCGGTGCAACTCGAGCGCTGCCTCATCCCTGGTATTCTGTGAGGCCTTGTTGTCAACTCTCGGCATTCGACGAAAGGGATCCCCCAGGGCTATCATGTATCTGGCGATAGCAATAATTGCCCCAAAATCGCAAATTCGTATCTTGTAACAATAAAACAATGGTATAGCAATCTAGCCGCAATGTTCCCTTTCGTGTGGATTTTGACAGCAATTTTAACGATTCAGCAATTGGTATGGAAAATATAATCCCTTCAAAGTTAGCTATCGCTTATGCTCATTGTTCGTTGATCGCTATTTTTTACATGAAAGCCTTGCTGTTTGAGACACTATAGCAATCAAGAATCCAAGCAGTCCTTAGAGAGATATGATCTTGAAGTAGTAGTCGGCATTTTAGCGTCCCCGTCCAGAGATGTCAGGAGTATTCCTTATGATGTCTGTGACAAGTTTACTACGTCGTACCAGTGGCATTTTCTTCTCGGTTTTTTATGTAAAGAAAATGCACAAGTCACACGGCTAAAGACGTCTTAACTTCAAAAATACAAAGCATGACTCGCTCATTATGTACTTAACTATTGTTAAAAGTTCAACGGAAAGATGTACAGAGTCTGTAGTTTCACAAGAATGTAATTGAAATGTCAGCTTTAATTTGTAACTTCGTTTAAGACTTAGCCGAGCGTTAGTAAGAATGCTTCCATTAATTTAAATTATTTTGTTGGACTTGTATAATTTGTTGCGGATTTTATCGCTACTTGCAGCCTTCAGTTTGACACTAATTTACTTTGGGTTTCAAGTGGAATCTTAAATGCTAAGAAAGTATATTGACAAATAGATAAGAATATTTATGAAACAGTAATAATAGAATGTCTTTGTTTGGCATTGGTAATTTTTTTGGGTTCCATGCCCAAAGGGTAAAAACGAGGCCCTACTACGTAGAACGTCTACATCGCGCTATCGCTTGATAAAACATGACCTGTTGTAGCTAGTTAATTTTCAGAAACACGTTTTGTCAATTTTTGCTCTTTAGTCCTTACTGGTACGGAGTTCTTCGTACGCGAGTCCAACTCGCATTTAGCCGGTTTTTATAAAATTTTAATAAAAAATATTATGGTTTCATTTTAAATGTTTTCCTCCTATATCGCCTTAAGACGGGCTTAAGCATTTTCAGATTAAAGTTTATATATAATTTATAAAGTGACAGATAGGCTCTAATGTATTTAAGTTTCTGAGATAACTCATAATTAAATTTAGAGCAACAACAAAATTTAAGTCTTAATCCATTGTCTGGAGCAGAATCTGCAGTAATTACAGAACTTAAGCCGCGCATTAAATCGACGAAGACTGTATCATTCGTAGTTTGAGAACCACAAATCGGTTTGAAATATTCTAGTTTTGGTTTGATGTTAAAGCCAGCTTTGTTGTTGTTATTTAGCATATTATTTATTATTAAGATAGAGGAAAAATAGAAATCGAGTATTTATAAAAAAGAGTGCAAAAGTATCATAGACGACTTGATGAATTTTTGGCGTATAAGGTATCGTTAGATTTGTCTCGGATGCGCAAGTAACACTGGATACATTAATAAATTAAAAAAAAAAGGCAGATTTTGAAGTCAAAATTGTGAGATTCCAAATTTTTTTTCGCATTTAGGTTGAGCCATGTATCAAAATGAAGGGCTTGGAATAGACATTCTAGAAATATTTCTTTACGTATATACATAACTTGCTTAAGTTGCAATGGTCCCTGCAGTCGAGCTTTCTGTTTTTACACATTGTTGTCTGCTTGTCCCTTATAATTAAAATAAATCTTGTTAATTACCTACTTCATCATTAATAGCTAGAGTATCAAGCTTTTTTACAGAATTAATAGCATTTTTTTAATTTAGAACTTTTTTTGGTTAAAGCCTCCATCCTCCAAAACGGCAATTTTAATTATGGCTATCCGCTTTTTCCGCATGGCCTCGATTTATACCCAACAAGATAGATTATAATTATAACATTATAATGTAGATACATTAGCTGCATTATGTTAAACATAATAACATAATCAAACACCCAAACAGGTTAGCTAAGACTCGAGTGGTGTGATTACCACTTAACATGAGAGCGATCTCACATTATACTAGATTATTAAATTGACTGGGCACAGTGTTTGTACAGCGACTATTGAATTGACAAGCTAATATGTATAAGTAGATTTGTAGTCATCTATCAATCATTATATTAAGTAGTTGTATGTAAATTAATATGTCGTATGACTTACAAATATGATATAACTTGAAGAACGTGCCGTCATTCAAAATAGGAAAACAATGGCATAAAATGCTAAAACACTTGAAAATTTGTTTCTCCAAATGTGACTTCAGATTTCTTCAATTACCTATGAAGGACAAAAAAAAAACCTCAGTAGCCCACCCAATAAAGTCTTTACTTAAACGACTTAACTAATACAAAAGTTCCATCGAATCCGCAACTGTTTGGATACAAGTGTTTACTTAAGATTTTTTTTGACTCAGTTACTCTGCCTTATTTTACGTAACCTTTTATCTGGAAATCTTGATCTATAGGTAAAAACTTGGTTCGAACCTATCCCCTAATTTACTGCAAATTTTGCGTACCGATTTTGTTCAACGACACTAATTAAGCACATTAGCGTTTTCTTCTATTCGATTTGTAACGACTTTCTGAAGTCTGAACTCATATAGACCTTGTACGAGTATACCACGTATACGTGTAATATAAGTACAGGCAATTCTGCGTATAGTACGCGCTGTAGCCATTAAATTGTTTTGCGGGTGTATGTTCGTTCCGACATTAATTTCGTAATTAAGTGAACGCTTAAATCGATTGTTTAATTCGTTTGTGATCGCCCGACGTATTTCTGATTACGATTTGAGTCAATTACTTGATTCCTTTGTATCGGTTGCTATAATCGTTATATCGAATTTTATTATGATTGTACAATTTACATTTTAAGATCGTGGTTTGTAATGAGACTATAATATGCTGCAACATAATCATAATTTGCCGTGGGAGAGTCATGCCTCGGCACGAATTTGCCGGCTCGACCGGAGTGATACTTCGGCTTCACAGAAAACTGGCGTGAAACGGCATTGTGCTGTGTTTCGTACAGTGAGTGAGTTTACCGGTGGCCCAACTGCCCATATCCCCCCGCACACTACAATATTTTGACATGACACGATAATCATACACGAAATACTCTTTTGATTCTTATGGTTGAAGTCTGTGATTTTTTTTATTAAGTATAATAGCCTGGTAAAGAGACTTTTATGCCAAATTGAAATATTTTATGCCAATGCTGTTTCACGCCAGTTTTTCTGTGAGTCCGTGGTATGACTCCGGCCGAGCCGGCCTATTCGTGCATGGCTCTCCCACCGCAAAATCTGATATGAATGGCTCCACATTCTCTAAAACATCACGCAACAGATTTAACATAAATGATATAACGAAAGTTGCCCTTTATGAACTGCATGGGAACACTAAACTGACGACCGATAATAAAGATAATAGTGATGGGGATATCAAAACATGCAAATGTCGGTATTTCACTATCACGTATAAGATTCATCAATCTGCTATTTCACTAGCTATCACCTACATTTCGTTACAAGCGAAACACAACCTTATTTACCGGTAGATACGCAAATAACGCACCCAATATCGCGTGGTTATCAATGTGAAAACAATGATTGGAGTTGTTAAAATATAATAACTGTGTAGATGCACTTGCTCTCGCGTCGACCGAAATGATTGCCATAATAAACACAAGTCATAATTTCGAATAACAGTACCCACGGCGAAATAGACATGTTCGAAACATTTTTCTCTATGTTAAAGGTACGTTTTGAAATGTGGCTGCGTTGCGAGGTGTAAGTTCATGACTGGTTCCAAACCTGTCGATAATAATGTTGGCCTTTGCCACTTTGCCGTTGGTACTTTCTTTTGTGTTTACGTGTTAAATAGATCATGTGGTTTTTATGCTTGACCCTAACGAAATTTTTGAAGCTACGAATAGTAAATTCTAAGGAAGAGTTGGGTTATGTCACACCCAGCCGACAGACACGACACGACCAAATGACGTAGGTCCATCAACTGGCTATCTTTCAATTTCCTCCATTATACAATTATTATCTAGATCGCGGCAATGAGTCGCGTCCGATCAGTGAGTTTTCCGCTTAACTCCGTAAAAAAAATAGGTTCTACGAGAGATGCCTCCAGCAATATTGGGTTAAATTTGATGACAGTTCTAAAAGACCCAAATTTAAAACGGTAATATTAGGAGTTGCGTTTCCTAATTTTTTAATATTTTTAGGTTTGAAGCGTGATTATTTCCTCGTTAGCGAGGGTAAAGCTACATATTTTATTATTGCTTCTTAGTTACCCTGCGTGGATTTGGGATATCAAATATCGCTAGCTAGCATGTCCTAGTTTTAGTTATTTTTGAACCTAAGCAGTTTTCTCTATATTCCCATTGTTAATCTCATCAGCTACAAAATATCGCTTTCTGGTGTAGAGTAAAGAGTGATTATTATTATCATAATGATTCCTGTTTATCTACTATTGTATGTATAAATAACAGCTTATACCTATACTCCAAATAAGGCCAACATTTTGATATCCGTTCATTAGTTTACGTGGGATAGACGGACGAACATTAAAACATTTTTTTATTACATTAGTGCGTTAGACTTTAATTACGGCCTTGGTTAACGTTTAGGACTCTACAAACCACTCTTAAGACATGTGTCACCGCTTACTGATAAAGTTTTTGTTAGGCTATCCATAACTTTTTTGACAGATTCTCAATACATCTGTCAAAAAAAGTGGTGGATAGACTATCTGTAAGCGGTGAAACGGGCCCCTACTGAACAGCATAGATGACACATTTAATATTTCATCGGTCCAGGCGTTCCAACAAGGCCTAAAGCTGGGTTCACACGTACGGCGTCACATTGTACAATAATTTAACGTCAGGCGCACTTGCATGGAACCACACCACAATTTAAGACCTGAGCAATAAGGGAGCATTGTCTGCCAACGATGTTACCACTTTATGCACCTTAATCTAGCTCACAGCCTGTAAAATATTCAAATTGCAGTGTGCCAACGAGGTTGTTTTGTTGGTAAACATGGATAATGTAGGCAAAATATTGCAAATTATTTTGCATTATTGGAACCTGTTTCTGATGAGTATCTTTATGGCTATCCGTAACTTATCTGACAAAATAAATGGAGCACGAAGATAAGGTCAAATAAACTGTGGATTCAAACATATAAAGTGTAACAGATAATATAAAAGTAATAAGTTTAAGTGTTATGCTTTTCTGACTTATATATGTGTATTAAGCCTTAACTTAAATGATTTTCTATGTCTATGTGCGACGGTAGTTGCTTTCCATCAGGTAACCCACTTGCTCGTTTGCCTCTTACTTTATTAAAAAAGTTAACAAAATCAACTTCAAATTACCAAGATAACGAATTAGCGGAACGGTATTCATTTAAGCTTTTAGAAAACTATCTCCATCTCTACATCAACGGAACTTCTGTCGTATTCTAAATATTTTCCTTCGCAAGCCATTGATTTTATGGAAATTCGGGCGTACAGAGCTCGCTTCACACGACTCGTAAAAAACTCATAAACTGAAAGCAGTAGGTAAACCAAAACTTAACGCCAGATACTTTATTTTTACGACCAACAGATTGCATTAAAAGGCTTTCAAAAGTCTAACGTTTATGCTTCTATTGCAACATTAGGATCTATTAAGCCTTGATGTTCACGAAAATCGTAAGTGTGCATTTTATGTCATACACAAAGCAGGTTTTTTTAAAGGAGTGTTATATATAATATTTTAATAATAAACAATTTAGCAAAATCTTCACTTAATGAAAAGTTTCCTATGGACACTGGCATTACCAATAGATTCGTAAGCGTATTGACTGTTGTTGCCAGCTAAAGACACACATTATAATAGTCTTATAACATTGCATGGCAGAAAGATACTTGACATAGGCAACACAAAATGATAACGTTTTACTCCACTAATTTATGGCAACATTTAGATAAAAATAATTAAAAAAGAGAATTCTGACTTAATTTTCATACTTAAAAGTCTAACTCCTAAAAAGGGGGAGGTTTTATTAATATAATAAAAACAAAAATACACAGACGCAATAGCGTCTGTGTATTTTTGTTTTTTTTGGACATTCAACGTTTATTCCGACGTTCCTTAGTTAGTTCAATAGAAACTGAGCGTTTATTTTACTATGTTAAAAACACAAAAGATATTAATTTACCTACATAAAAAGCTTATAGAACCGATAATAATTTATACATATAATAAAACAGTAAAATTGGCGTACCTGTACAATTAATATTTTTACAAACTAATCAATGTACAATGTTACAACCTTAGGAATAGTGATAGATCACAAATCGACAAAAAAAGTTGTCTGTTTATCTGTTTGTCTGTTTTTTGTTGAATAGCTAATAAATAAAAAAATATATCTTTTTATCCCGGGAAAATGTGCGGTTCCCGTGATATACAAATTTTGATATAAAATAAAAATGTGTATTCTATGGAAAGCTATGTATATCGATGGGTACTTGTTTAGCAATTACTAATTTTCTTCATGTTGTAATATGCTAGTAACCTGATTTTTCCACTCAATTTGTCTTTAATTTATACATAAATTGATGTGTAGGTATCAATCGTACTTCATTAGGCGTTACTCTCTATTTCCTGTAGTACATAATCACAACTTACGCCTAATGTACGTATGAGCATTGAGCATAGGATCAGCCTTATTGCTGGATAATTGGAAATTAATTGGCCTCAGCGTATTTCCTGGATTATCTACTAGAACTGGAAATTCATAAATAATTGAAGACATAAGTGGAAGAAGCGGATAACTAACATTTTGCAACCTCTTAGTTTATACTATTTTTTCCCGTAAAATTTTTAACAAATTTTGTAACTTATCTATTTCATTATTTAGTCTTTTCAGCTGTACCTCAAACCCACAATTTTTTTAATTTCAAATAATTTTAGAGTTTTTAAAATGTTAGTCATCTGCTTCTTCCACTTACCGTCGTTGAAGTTCTGACACCACGTAAGTCAAAAGTAACTTTTCAGGAGAGCGAAACCATTGATTGAATTTTGTATAGATCACCATACTAATAGAGTTTTTCATATAAAAAATTGTACAAGTTTTTGTTGGCTGACAGGTGTTCTTAATTAACTTAAACGATGCGTTTTCCAATTTTCTGCAATACGGCATCAAAATGACTAAATAGTCAAAAAGTGACTTACGTGGTGTTAGAAATTCAACGACGTCATGTTTTCAATGACACAGATAATAATTATATTCTTTACTCATATCATTTAGCTTTTAGAATAAATTAGAGTAAAAAAGCAGAGATGTCTCGATAAAACAATTAAGAAGTATCATATCGTACTTAAAAGGTTTCCTTTAGATAATAAATAACAAAATGATCTCTACTTTTATTGAATTCTATGTCTTCGTGTCCTTCTTCAGATGACTATAAATACTAACTCAGGTCAATTAGGTTATTACTCATCTTACTATTTTCTATCTTTTGTTGCTGCTTATATTAAAGTATGTAAATTATCAAGTAAAGTATACAGATGTAAAGTATCAAGTGTCAAGTGACAAGTATCAAATGTCAAGCGATCAATATTTAATCATAATCACAAATAATTTATTGCATGAATGAAGTAGAAATAGGTCTTAATATAGCCACTGATAATCATCATGGATCTTTCACTCTACCACATTTTATGGTGTGCGATATCTTAGTCTTAATATTGAACATTTTGTATTACAATTTATTTAATCTAACTCAGACTCAATAAAAATAATAACACTGCCCAACAAATATCTACTTCATAAAATTTTCCAAGAAAATTATTATCACGTTTAATGTATTTTGGTGTGGTC
>JAOTAV010065334.1:0-14206 GCA_026546445.1 Cyclargus thomasi | reverse complement strand
AATAAAAATCTTAAATATGTGTATAGTATAAAAGTATTAAATATATTTCCGTTGTCTGGTACCTGCAACACAAGTCCCTCAGGTACTTAGCACCGGGCCAGACTGACGTGGTGTGAAGCGTCCTTAGATATTATTATTAAATTATTATACATACATTCACACATACATACATACATACGCTTGAAAAACATTACCCTCCTTCTGGCGCAGTCGGGTAAAACAAACACACTTTCCCATTTATAATACTAGTAAGGGTATTTAGGTAAAGACATTATCAATTTATAAACTCTACGATCTTCGCAACAACAATAAATTTACTAACTCAAGATCGTTCGTAGCCTAGTGGCCGTGGGTAAGACTTTGATTTACTCGAGAGGGTGCAGGCTCAAATCCTGGTGGGGGCGTGTACCAATGAGAGATTTTCCGATCTCAAGTACTTAATACGAATGTTTATTGCCATGGGAGAGTCATGCTTCGGCACGGATGGGCCCGATCGGTGTGAGTTAGTTTACCGGTGGCCCAACTTCCCCAAATCCCCATATCTCTATTCTCTATAGGGAATGCTATTCTCTCATAAGAGCCGGCAACGCACTTGCGAGTTGCGACTCTTCGGATGTCACTAGTCTATGGGCGACGGCAGTTTCTTTCCATCAGGTAACCCCTCTGCTCGTTTGCCCCCTAATGTAATAAAAAAAAATTTATGCTGATTTGCTGAAACCACCGCCAGAAGTTAGGTGAATGATTTATAATTAAAGAGGCCGAGCCTCGACCTATCGCCAGTTCGCCCCCTGGGACGCCCGCGCCGACGTGGACAGGGATCACAGGTTGATTTTCGTATTTCGAAAGATTTCCGTAAATAAACTTGTATGTACAGAAAGTAGGATTGTATGGGTGGCATTTTTACTAAATTATCCACACTAATAATTAGTATTATTATTAATGGGAACGTATCTTTGTCTATTTGTTTGATTGTACTTCCTTTATTCGTAAAGGAATCTATCAGTCGACTTGATTTTTGGCACAGACTTCCGTTGTGAGGATGGTGAGTAATATAGGGGATTTTTGGTTTTAATAAAGTAGTACTAGAATATTCCAATTATAACGAAATATTCTAATTCCACAAGAATATAAAGCTAGTATAATATTTTGTGGTTGTAACATTTTGCATTATATGTCATTCTAAGTTAACGCGATGTAATTTTATTTTATTCTAAGTTTCAGATAAGGTTCAGGGGACTTAACCAAGATCTTGGCCAGTGGCGTAACTATACCGTTCGAGGCCCGTAGCAAATTTGTTTTCGTTCCACTATGTCATTCCCATACAAAACACGTCAAGCGATTATTGTAAAAAATAATCGCTTGCCACTTGTCTAGGGACTAATCGGGGTCCCCTTCCGGCTGGGGGCCCGTAGCATTTTGCCGGCTTGCCACCTTGTAGTTACGCCACTGACCTTAACGTTTTTGCTTCTTTGTAGAATCACCAAACAAAATGTATGGAAAATACCAAGCGTTTGTAACGCCTTGTATCACTTTCATGCATTTAATTTGGCGATTCTACAAAAAAGTGGAAACGTTTAAGCCTTGGCTAAGCCCCCAGGTCGCCAGGGTCCGGTACCTAATTAAATCTTGTGAAAAAGTAAAACCCAAATCAGATCAATTTAGCACTTTTATTAAGACTTAGCAATTAGTAATTAAACTTGTCGGTTCGAAGTTTGCAACAACAATGAATTCACCAAGATGGCGGCCTACCCTTTTATTACATTTGAGAAATAATAAAAACTATATATACCTTATATCTTAATATAATTTTTGGTAACTATCTAATTATTAGTAATGATGTGTTGGAAACATTTTAAAACAATAATTAACTGTAAAATAATGTAGTTTTAATTGTTTAATCTATTTGACAGAAAACTGACTTTAATTATAGCATTTGTGAATATTAATTTCATTAGGAAGGCATTGAGAATTAGGCTATAACTACGTGATTAATGTAGCCATGTTCAGCGGTCACCCAGGCCCCCGGTAAGTGGACGCAGCACAATAGCGGGCTGTAACTCCACGCTAAGCCCAACTGTCTCCCCGGCCCCCACACAGTTTGTAACTGGGCCACTCCTAACTGGAGGTACTAGATGAAACAATCTAAAATCCGTAGAAAAGGCCTGATTTCCATCAAAAATTAAAAAAAAAAATGGCATTTTTGAAAGACATTTTTATCTTTTTAACGACCTTAAATCTTTAAAATGTACTGTATTTTGTTTTAATCTAAAAAGCCTGAGATTTGTCAAGTCCCGCCGCTGGCTTGGGAAAAAGTAAAAAATCCTGAGATCTCAAGCCAAAATTTTGAGATAATGTATTATAGTAACCCTACTCCTAACAGCTTATTAAGCTTGAAATGTTACTGTCCAGAATTAAGTCGGTTTCTTGTTAATAATTATGGTACCTATTTAATTGTCAAAATTTATACTAACGTCATAAATGCGAAAGTTTGTTTGTATTCAGAACGCTCGAGTCACTACAAAATCAGCCCTCTCGGCTCCCATTAACTTTCCCAGAGAAATTGTTATTATTATCAGTTAATCTTGAACCATTTTTACATTAATTAAAAAAAAATTGCAAAACCGAGGACTGATCGTTGTAGCATTCGTTAAAAAGGTTCTGAAATTGTGTAACGTTTCAGAGGTTGGAGTTTTATTTGCATATCCACTGTTGGTAGTCCGCTACAAAGCGTCGCACCCCTCAGTCGCTTTTCACCGCGCACGTTAACTTTTTCAGTTTGTTAACTAAAGTTAATTAATACTTTAAATGAGACAAATGCTTTCATCACTAGGTAGTTCGGAACTGAAACTGAAAAGGGTTACCTACGTCATTAAAATCTGTTTAAACAATGTTCATCCAAAAGAATACTCTTAAACCCTATCACCGTTTTTAGAACAGCATTTAACATACATTTTCTGGTCAAAGAACCATTGAGGGCTACTTAAATTTGTTTTTAACCTAAAACTAACCATTACATACTTAATGTAACATACTTTTCTTGCACTCTTTCCACTATATTTGTTAGATTTTACGAATTTATAATAAATACACGACCGGTTTCGACAAAGTCATCATCAGTCAAGTGTTTTTTGTCGAAACCGGTCGTGTATTTATTATGAATTCGTAAAATGTAACAAATACAGTGGAAAAAAGTGTTTCATTAAGTATGAACTTGAATCTCGACCATGAATCAACAGTACAATCAATCACATATACTAACCATTACAGAATACAGATTACGATCTCAAGATTTCAGTCAGTTAATGATTTGAGTACAGGCATTGATGTATGTGTATTTAATTCTTATATAAGTCAATGAGCACAGGTTTACCCGGGACGGGCTCGTGGAACTCCCTCATTGTTATAACGCCGTGAGTCCAATTACCGTATATTAATTATTGTGAACCGACAGCCGCGATGTCGTTATAACGCTCCCACGGGCGCACACAATTAAAACGTTAGCTTTATTGGTTCTAAAACTAGTGTAACCCATACATAATATATAATTACTTCCACACCGGTTTCGGTGACAGTGGCCGGTTCCATAGAAACGAGGCCTGTTACGCAGGAGTAATTTTATAATGCCCAAGTGTGTGCGCAGTACACAAGTAAGCCAGTGGGACGGATGACAATAATAAATGCACTGTCCTAACCAAACTTGGACATAACATATTTCCAACGCGGGAATCGAACCCACGATCTCCGGGTAAGAAACCGAGCTCGGTACCACTAGGCCATAGAGACGTATATAATCCATAGAGCTGGTGGCTGTTACTATTTTTAGCAGGCAAAAGTTTTGTAAGCTAATAGGTAAGGGTGGATGGGGTGGTGAAATTTTTGGCCTCAATTCTTGTGCTTCGAATCTGCTCTAGCTCATTTGCCAAGAATGTGTTTTAAAATTTCTAATCCTGAGGAAGAAAGAAGCTATTCACGCAGCGGACCTCAGCTGCCGAAAGCAGCAAATTATACATTCGACATATTGTGTTAAAACAGACTTAAAGAACATTATAAGGTGCTCCATTACTACTCGCACTTGGTGACTCTTGGAGAAGTTTAAGAAACATCTTTTTTTATTTTTTTTTTAATTTAGCAATTTGGGAATCGAGGGGTATTCGAGTAATGAGAATATGACCCCTGGCAGTGGCGTGCCGTACGGCGCTAACTGATGTATCACAAGTTTTAATGAAATACGCAAAGCTGTTTACAGTTTACATCATAAGCGGTATAGCGCGGTATTCCGAGCAGTAGCGTAGCGTGGGGGAGGGGCAGGGGGCGGGCGGGCGGTACTCTTTAGGGGGCGGCAAAATTTGACAGAAAATAATAAAATATTCTAAATATTTGACTTTTTCATTTTCCCAACATAATCTATAAATTCGGTGCCACTGAAAAAGCACTGAAAATTTTATTACACTTTTATTCTGTGACGAATTCTAGGAATCACGTACCTAAAATTTAATTTTCGGCGCGTTAAATTGTAAGATAATGGTGACGGTTCTTGCTTAAAAATACTTAAAAATTAGTACGTGTCCGCACTGCGATATTTATTCGCACACATTAACACATTGAAATATACATGAGTATCTGCACTGGCAAAAAAAAAAACAAAAAAGTACATAAAAAATGTTGAGAGGGCGGCAAAATTGTTCTCCGCCGGGCGGCCGATACCCGCGCCACTGATTTCGACGTGTTTGTAATTTGTATGGCAAACGAATTTATATCTTGCTATGAGTATTCGTTTGTAAAGGATTCATGATGTGTTTAAATTACAAAGACCTTATAAATATGTTTGGTAGAGTTAGGTGATAAATGGGATAGCTTTAACGGTATAAGACATAACAAGCAACATATAAGCGACAAAAGGAGCTGGTGTTACTTAATATATTAAGTGCCGGCTGCGAGTGGCGCCCAGTAGGGGAACCAAACTGTTCATGTCTCAGCAGGACCTTTGTCTATTATATAAAAATCAGTCGGGTTTTCCTTCCTGACGATTTAAATCCAGAACGTACGAACCGATTTCCATGGTTTTGCATTCGTTGGAAAGGTCTCGGGCTCCGTGAGGTTTTCTGGAAAAATTTCAAGACAAAAGCAGGAAAACAGGAAGGTTTTTTTTTACATGCAGCACCATCTTACATAGCCTGCACAAGAGCCTGCTTAACTGAGCAGGCTGTTGTACAGGTGCTATTTCTCATATTATTATCAAAGTTAACATTCACATTGCGGGTTTCAAGTGTAATAAGTTTGAAATTTCTTTAAAGAAAATAATAATTCTCGTCTTTGTTATCACGCGGACGAAATCGCGGGTAAAAGCTAGTTTTTTTATATTTGTTACGAGCGACCCGCCCCGGCTTCGCACGGGTGGACATTTATTTTTTAAGGTCTCTGAAAAAAAAATTGTGGCTGCCATCATTAATTTTAATACCAATTACAATTTTAAATTCGTAATATCTTTTGAATGGCTTGTCCGATTGGAATAAAATAAAAAGTAATTTATAGCTATGGATACAACCTTGCTCAATGAATAGTTTATTTAGGGCCTGTTTCACCGCTTACAGATAGTCTATTTATTTGACAGGTATAACTTTATTTTACAGATTTTGTATGGAGAATCTGTCGAAAAAGTTGTGGATAGCCTAACAGAAACTTTAACAGTAAGCCGTGAAACAGCCGTTAAAATTAGTGTTTAAAGATAATATGATCAATAAACATAGGCTAATAATTATAATTACTTTTATTCTATGGAAAAGTAGTTATAACGGCTAAAATATAAATGTTTGGTTTATACTATCGCGGACTTTTTTGTAGGCATTATTGAGTTCTACAACGTTTCTATAGAAGTCAACCATACATCTCTAACCGTTTAGGCAGCGTTCGCGAGAATCGTTAACGTACAGCAGTTTTTTCGACGACTTCACAATTTTCACTACCACGAAAAATTCTATCTATTTTCCGGAATAAAATATAGCCTATACGGATTCGGAAGAATCCTTCTAAGTAATGGTACAATAAATTTTTGAACCTATTCAATACAAACATACGAAAATGTGTGTGTGTGTGTGAAAAGGTTTCCTCTTTATAACATTAGTATAGATATATGTAGATAGGTTGTCACGGGTAACGGTTGCGCTAATTTTACTCGTCGATATCAACCAAATAAGACACTGCTCATTGCCGTGGGAGACCGCGCTTGGGCAAGAACGTGCCGGCTCGACCGGTGAGATACCACGGCCTCACAGAAAAATGGCGTGAACCAGGTTTGCGCTGTATTTCGTCCAGTGAGTGAGTTTACCGGAGGCCCAACTTCCCTACACCTCATTCCCGTTCCATATTCCTGTAGCCTGTTTCTTCATCAAAAAGGTCGACAATTCACTAGCAACGCTCCTGCACACACGTGTCCATGGGTGACGGTAGTCACTTTCCATCAGGCCTGTCCACTTAATTGTCCGTCTTAAAAAAGGGAATTTTTATTTCGAAGGTTGCAAAATTGTGCGCTTTTCTGCAAATAACGTAGTTAACCGTTATAAAAGTTAGTTGGATGTTCGTAGACAGCTAGCCAGTTGGAAGTTCTGTGATGCCGTGAGCTGGATGCCGGGTGTCGTCGGCGCCGTGCAGATAACAGGTAACAGGTTTAACAACTTTTTAATTGGCGCTCCTTGCTCGTTTCGCGATGTTTTGTAAAACAATTTTCTTGAATTAAACATACAGTTCAGCTATGTTTTGTGATAATGAATTTTTAATTTCGTTGGTCTTGCGAGAACTCGAGACTAACTCAACTTCATAGAAGCCCAGGGAAGGTTTATAATACAATTGATGTAACACAAAGTTGGGAGGGTTCTTCTGCTATAAAAAGTTCTTCTGGAATAATGTCATCTTATATTAATATTTTTGTATTGATGTAATGAAATTTTTTACAAAATTACATTAAGATTGTGGAGCCAATAACAAATTAGGCATAATAGTGTAACTTATCTGTATTCTTCGAACTCAGCATTAGATTTTGTCAAAATATAAGTCAAAATATGTTCTTCTTGCTGATTATATAAATGGGCTTTCCATAAAAAGGGTATTTAAAAAATATTCTACACTAATGTAGTACAGTCTTAACTTTTTAGAATACATAATACGGTCTGTCGTTATTAGTTTTTCAATTGTCTCGAATCCCGATGCATCGGAGAGCCAATTCGCTCGGAGACTGAAGGGTGCAATTCGACTGTTCGAGTGCAGACGGGCTCAACCGTTCGCCGCGCTATTTCGTACAGTCACCATGAGCCAGACAACCGTAGGATTAAGTTCTTTTTATAAAATAAGGGTGCAAACGAGCAAACGGGTTATCTGACGGAAAGCAACTACTGTCACCCATAGTGACTCACCCACTGCAAAAAAATACGACTATCTCAAATGATAATAGAGTCCCTGAAAGAGGTGACGTGAATTATTGCAAATGTACCATCGGAGAAATGAATTCGTAGGATAATTGACCAGATCTCGTTTATAAATAGGCCGTGGTAGGCCATGGCTGCAGTGTTCTAGCCTTCTAGAGAGTAGAGCGGCAGCGAATTTTTTAGGTGTAGCAAAAATAAAGGGGCCTATACTCATAAAAATGCGACCAAATGATATGTGACTTATAATCGAGTTCTTTCATTGTACCTACACTGTAAATGGAATAAGCTCCACAACAAAGTTGCGGGCAACAACTAGATATAATGAAAAAGTCGTATCAAATCAGCATAACATTAAACTGTGGGTAAAAATAAACCTGTCGATCGACGTAATCCGGCCGGGGCTGCGGGCCGCGCGGGGTGAGTGATCACCCTGCCTGGCCCCGCTTACATTTGTAACACTATACAAATACCTGCAGTAGTAAAAGTCTAGTTTAGTTCGGGGACCGTTCAAGTATAATCGGATTTGTGAAGAATTTTGATTAATAAAATACTTTTAAGATCAACGACTAAAGCGCATCTCCATACAAAACGCCATAACGTTTTCCTGCCCCCCTAAATCTTATTTTGATCATTTCTCACTATGCTATTGTCTTCATAAAAAACTAAGCTTGTATGTTTTTCTTTTTTAAAAATTTATATAATTTTAAAAGTTACGAGCATCCAAAACCAGATTTTTTAAAGGTTTAAAATATTCTTATTTTAAAATTTGGTATGGTGATACTTTGAGCACCGGGAAAGGATACTTTTTATCCTGAAAAATGTACAAGTCCCGGGCGATAATATTTTTACAAACTAATCAATGCGGGGGGCAGAGGAACAGTAATAGAACACTATTCGACAAAAAAAATTGTCTGTACGCGCTAATCTTCGGAACTACTGTACGGATTCGAATAAATATTTTTTTATTTAATAGCTATTAAGTCTCGGCAACACATACACTTTTTTTCCTAGGAAAATGTACGGTTCCCGTGATACACAATCCCCATCCCAGAATGATAAACGAATTTAGGCGTAACGGAGTTTCGGGTGTCGTGTAGTTTCTATTTATGTTACTGCCCAAAGCCACAGATAGTGTAGATACTAGTTACTAAGCTTAAGTTAAAAGAGGCTCAGCCCCCCCAAGCCTCCCCCCCCCCAAATTCTAGATGCGCCAATGCTTATTGTTATCTTTCGTTGTTCGGTGGTGGAAAACCAAATCGCTTATAGATCAGGCGTTAATGATTTACCGGTTCCCATTCAGTCCCACGTCAGTCGGTCGCAGCTGACTCGATGAACCGGGCGAACTGGTTTACCGGCGATGTCATCCGTTTATATGTCCGATACTATATCGACATTACAAGCTTAACTAGCTGTCGCCTGCGTCATTGCCCAACATTGCACAAAAAGAATATTTTCCCCTTATTTCTTTTACATTTTTATTGTTGGTCCGTTCCTGTTGACTGCAACTTACATAGAAAATATACGGATCCAACTTAAACAATGAAATATCGTCAGCAGTGTAGCCGGTCGTATACGACCTGCAAACCTCAAAGAAAGCGTTTTCCCTTTAGCCAACAACGCACCTGCAACTTTCTGAATTCTGATGTGCGTGTCAACGAGAGACGATATAGTTGCTATGAAACCGAGCTATCAGTTGACCCGTTTACTCGTTTTCATTCTTATAAAAAAATATACTTTTTCGATTCGAGTTCTCGAACATTCGATCAGACAGCTCAATGGCGATGATATTAGTATAAGCTAAGCTGACCCGGCAAACGTTGTTTTGCCATATAAATAATTTAGGGAGATGAAAAATAGATGTTGACCGATTCCCATAGATACCGGAAAAGCACAAAAAAAAATCATCAAAATCGGTCAAGCCGTTTCGGAGGAGTATGGCAACGAAAACTGTGACACGAGAATTTTATATAATATAGTATTAATAGTAAACCTGATAAAGCGAACTTACTGCAATGATTTACAAACTTTAAAATGTTTTACCAAGAAGTATTAACCGTTTCGGAGGACTATGGCAACGAAAACTGTGACACGAGAATTTTATATATAGTATTAAAAGTAAAACTGATAAAATGAACTTATGGCATGTTTTGCCAAGAAGTATTAAAATAGAAAAAAATCCGTACGGACAGAACAACCCTTTACATGTTAGGCGGACCCTACATGAACAATTTTATTGCGCAATATCACGTATTTTACAATATAATTGATCGTATAGTGTTAATAATGAGGATTGCTCATAGATTGAACAAAAGTGTAAAAGAGTTAAATTTTTATTGCAACTCGTATATATTTATTGCTGCATCGTATAGAGTCAGTATTGCGCAATATTTTTTTAGTCTACACACAGCTGCAGCATTCGGTCGAATATGTTTACCACGAACGGTGAACACGGCATTAATATCAATCTCTGACTGAACGTATATTGTGCGATATATTTATCGTTTGGATCCAAAGCGATTTCAATCATATCGAACAAAAAAATGCACTGTTCAATGATATTGTAGGTCTAGGGTCTGCCTTAAACATTGCTTTCATCAGGGATCAATAGAATATTATGTTGACTTCAGATAAATTTATTTAAACGCTTCAAAAACGTCGACGGGGGAAATAAAAGATTTTCCTCGCCGAGACAAATAAAACTCAAGCCAACTCGTCTCGACTCCCGGCGTCCAAGAGATTACCCTGTATCGTTGACCGGACTGCGGGCTCCTAATATCTTCAATAAGTTGTTTAACCCTCGGCTAAAATATAGACAACTGTTACAGGCATTTAGTAAATCAAACCCCGGTAGAGGCGTGTACCAATGATACGTTTTCCGATCACAACACTGTTAAAAATTTTCATAGTAAATTTACTAAATTTGTGTAGAAAGTTTTTACGCACCACAATTTTAGTAAAGTGAAACTCAGTCATGCAATTTTATTACACAATTTATTACAGAATACTTGTAAAAATGCTACCTACTTTGTATTTGAGGTATTACAAAATGTAATATTACAACAAATGCGTGTTTATATTCCAATACAATACAAGATTTTATAATTTTAGGATGCATTTGCGTAGTAAAATTGTAGTAAATTTACAAACATTTTTAACAGTGAAGTATATAATACTGATGCTCATTGTCGTGCGAGAGCCATGCTTCGGCACGAATAGGCCGGCTCGACCGGAATGATATCAGGGCGAATGATACCAGGGCGTACTTGTACAAGCTAGCGTGAAACGGCCTTATGCTGTGTTTTCTTCAGTGGGTGAGTTTATCGGTGGCCATACTTCCTTTATCTCCTATCCTTATTCCTTATACTTTCAAATAAAAAAGTAAGTGCCTAATGAAGTAGTACGGGCACGGGGCAGCAAGTACCTATAAATAATCTGTCTTGTAAAGAAGATTCGTTAAAGATTAGGTAATGATACCAGTAGAAACTTAAAAAGTTAGCCAATGCTATAGTTTTCATTGGTCGACGAATTTCGTCCTAAACGCTACAGTAATTTAGTTCTGCTAATGTCAATTTATATAAGCTGCAATTCTGTCATTGAATTAAAACATTTGATAGCTTCATAAAATATTTAAATACATCCATTGCTCCATACGTTAATGCAATTAAAACGAACGTTGATCGTCGGTCGGAGTTTTGAGAGGCAATTTCCCGAGGAATTGGTTAATTACGAGCGTAACGGGCTGTTTGCGCTGGTCAGTCAGATTCTGAAACGGTCAACTCCGGTTCTGACGGCGGTCAGTAATCTGACGACGGCTCAGTTCTGCAGAGCCGCGGGCGCTGCGGTGCTGACAGTATCTGCAAGCCAATTACTGTCCAGTATCTGACATACTTAATTGATTTCGATTTTAACTCAGCAGAGAATAATGAGATTTTTATAACGTTAACAAAATATGTAGATTGACCTATTAGGGGTTTAATAACTTTATATGTTATGTGAAATCTTTTATTATGCAAGTAACTATGTTAGACACAATCATTTTATCTTATTAATGTTATAATTAATGAGTACATAAGTTTTGTTGGATGTTTCCGTTGTGCGTCAATCACTCTAAAATCACTTGACAAACTGATAAAATTTAGTCTACAGGTCCCTACCTGTAAACTAAATTTTATCAGTATGTTAGGTGACTGGAAATAAAGATACTTTTTATTTCGATCTAATGCTCTCGTGGAGGAAATCGTTTTTACGGTGGCGAAGCCGAGTAAATTCTGGTATGTAAACAATAAAATTTATATTCTTTATGAAGACTGTTACTAATGTATTTGTATTTGTAAAGTAGAAGAGGTCGTTATTATTATTGTAAAAAATATAGACCTATTTTAAGAAAACGGATCAGCGACATCCAATACCTTCTTGAGAAATAAATTCTTAAGAGTATTAGTCCATATACGACGACGTGTGCGGAAATGAATCTTCGGTGAGTGGCGAGCTTAGAACCGAGGTGTTCAGCAGAGGTACAGCATATCGATCGCAGGCAGCGTCCGTCAGTTTGCGAAGGAAATGCCGGATTTGAGAACCTTGTTGAGGATCATGCATGCATGCAACTTAAGCATGACATTCTGCTTACATTATAAGCACCAGTAGCGAAGCGCGCTTTAAAGCACAAATAAATGTTACTAATAAAATTAAGTTTTAGAGCATCCGTGGCCTAGTGGATAAGACCTTTGGTTCGTATTCGAGAGTGTGCGCCACCTGGGTTTGAACTTGCGCTCAGGGTGCAGGTTCGAACCCCGGTGGAGGCGTGTACCAATGAGACATTTTCCGATCTCAAGTAAATAATACGGATGCTCATTGCCGTGGGAGAGCTTTGCTTCGGTACGAATGGGCCGGCTCGGCAGAAAACTGGCTTGAAATGGGCGTTATGCTGTTTCGTCCAGTAAGTGAGCTTATCGGTGGCCCAACTTCCCTGTTCCTATTCCCTCATAAAAGGCCAGCAACGCACTTGCGACTCTACAGATGTCACGAGTGTCCATGGGCGACGGCAGTTGCTATCCACCAGGGCACCCGTCTGCTCGCTTGCCCCCTAAAATATCATGAAAAAAAATTTGGGAGTCTCTGTAAGTGCAAATGAAGTTTTTTTACGGTTTGTTGTCTCCGTAGTTGATATCTTCGTGTAATTCTGCGATTGTAACGGTTACATGACATTAATCACGGATCAACTGAATAAAGACTATAAGTTTAAAAAGACTAGATAAAAGTACAAAGGAAGTTAATATTTTATATCATTTTTCTCGCGTATAATCGGATTCACGCCGCCATCAAGCGCGGAGGAGGGCCTTCTGCCCCCCGAGACTGTCCCCCTGTCCGGTGATTACCGTGACAAATGGTGGCTGTGACAGCTACGATACAGGAGCTTTCGATTGTCACAGCGCCTACCTGGCACTGGCTTTACTGGCAACTGCTAAAGGCCTTGTGCAACTGCCAAAATTTCCCCTAGATATAAAGCCTTGGTGGCTGTCTGGAAATAAGAGGTCATACCTCTTATTTCCAGACAGTTTACGCCCGAAAACATACCTGGCTGGCATTTTGGTATTACCAAGGGGACAGCCAGTCAGCAGTCATGTGACACAAAATACGTAAAGTTTGACGTTCCCTAATGTCACCAACATGTTTAAAAACCATTCATAGACAACCAAGATCAATTCAGTCAGAATAATAAGACGTTGTAATAGGAAAAAAGAACAAGGCAATTGTTGGCCGTGTATTGAATTGCCTCGAATCATGCAGGTTGGTCATAATAGTCCCTCTGCTACGGATAAGAGATCTTGAGAGGTATCATGTGGATATATATACAAGTGCTTAATTGTAACCGGGCCTGTTACACAGGAGTAATTTTATAGTGTGGTGTGTGCGCAGTTCACAAGAACACTCTCTCTTCCTCATACTTCTCTATACAACTACGCCCTTCAGTAGACCACGGCGTTCTTAAGCGTAGGCGTTCTTTTCTATGTTCCATCGTGTAGAAGTTTTATCTTTGTCGTGATTAGACTAGTGGAGTAGAAGAACATCAATCGTAGTTTAAAGAATACTCATAGCCTAGCTATTGCTTTACTTCCTGATTAGTGACGCCACTTATCTAACAGATGAAGTGTGGAATATCTTTCATATAATATATATAGGAAAGATATTCTGGGGAATAGGGATACGAGATTAGGGAAGTTAGGCCACGGTAAACTCACTCACTGAACGAAACACAGCATAACGCCATTTCACGCCAGTTTTCTGCGATGCCATGGTATCACTCCAGCCGAGCCTGCCCGTTCGTGCCGAAGCATGGTTCTCCCAATAAGCACCCGTGCACAATTAAAATTCTGCCTTTAAACAAACTTATTGTAAGGTGCACAAAAACGAGCCTTTGTGGAGCGGCCAAATTGCGGAAAAATCTTTCATCGCATTATGAGTTTGACGACGGCCATTGTGTATGAAGTTGGACCGTTTGACACCTGTATTGTGGCAATTTGCCGCGTAATGGCTTGACGAGGGTGCGGGGGTTGGGCAGAGGGTACGCCTGGTGCTAATGGACGGGTCTGGGTGGTGTGGTGTGTGAGAGCACGTACGCTCGTGGAGAACAATACGCCTGAACAACCATAGAAGAAATTGATTAATAGTCAGTTAACGGAGCTATGTCAGAATGTCAATTCTATGCTTAGGAGTAATCAGTAATCAGTAATCAGTTCTTTATTTGCGTTAAAAGTGGTTGTTATAAAAGATGTTTACAATTCCATTTG
>JAOTAV010065312.1:0-14211 GCA_026546445.1 Cyclargus thomasi | reverse complement strand
GCATGTTGACCAAACCGGCTCCTGGTTTAACAGATGACACAAGATATATTATATGTAATTCAACTGTATAAAGGTTAACTAGTTAAGATGATATAAGAGTATAAAATAACATGGTTTATTAACCACTTTGGTTACTCGGAACTTATCCTATCTAGCAGCGTGCTGGTGAAAATATCACCTTGTGGTTTATATGACCCATTTATATTGTGGACGAGGCCAGTAGTACACTGTCAAATAGCTTTGAATTTGATGGCACATAACAAAAAAATGATAATACTTATGAATAATAGTAATAAGTAATCTATAATTTAATTCAGGGTATGACAAACCAATGATAGAGTTTTATTATTACTATACAGCAATAATTGGCAAGACATGAATGGAATCTGCTTCTATAAGTAGGAATATATTAATGTTATACTTCCCGTGAATAAAAGTAAATATTATATTATAAATAAACTAGTTTCGAAGTAGGACTTACCGCGAGGAGAGACCGGACAGAGCAGAATCTAGGATTTCTGGAGTTTTGTCAGTTCCCTGAGGCAAGTTTTTCGCCAATTCGTCGACATATTTCTCCTCTAGAACCTTTTCCTCTTCCGAATCCACCTAATATAACAACAGCAGTGTAAGTGAATTGCGAAATTACTGAGAAGAAACATGTAAATGTAAATTAAATAAATACATGATCGGATTCTCCAGCAGTTTCAGCTTTGTCGTTTCCATCGCCATCTCCGCGCCGATGTCTCAACTCACTCATGTTATTTATTGAGTTCTACAACACAATCACAACAATATTTATGTAAATTCACTTTAAAAATCCACAGTCACAAAAAGAAACAGCGCCTCACAGGAAAGATGTTTTCTTTTGAAGCGAATTGAAAATCTATCGAAATGTCAAACCAAAAATCAATACGTTATATTTTTTAATTATTGACGACACCAAAAAGTTAAACGAGAAGTTTTTACTCTTTTGGCTTACACATTTTTGGTTATTTTTAAACGAAGAATATTTATTAGTTTAATCATGTATGAAAAATTATACAGCAAATAATCTCATAAATACCAAAAGGATGTCATTATTATTAATTAATATTGATTGCGAACATATTGTATTTCCTAAAACAGCTGCCTCTGTAGTCGAATGCCAACAACAATATAAAAAAAACTGACAATGACATTTGACAGTGACATTTTAATTTGTAAACAAACATGGCTGCCGATAGTGACGATTTCGATCAAAATATTGAAAATGTAAGAAAAAAATGAATTGTTGATAATTATATTTCTGCGTTGTATACAAACAACTAGATAATAATTTATATGCTATTTGTCTTTCAGATAAAGAATTCTGTGAAGAAATCTTTTGCTCAAATATATTCGTCATTAAAAGCGAGAGAACTCAAAACCCTACGGCAAATAGACGCGATACGTAAACAATGCCAAGATAACAAAGACTTGCAGACAAATTGTATTAAAAATGTAAGTATTTCCTACGAAAACAAAAGTATACTATTAGAAAATATTAACAGTTTTGGTGAGATAGATTTTGAGAAGCTAAGTTTCGACAACAGCACTTTTCTCATTGAGGAATATGTTAGTCCAAATGACGATCACATGTACTGCTATAAAACTATTCAAGAGTTAACTATAGACAACGACGAAAACTTGGCAGCTATTGAGGAGGCTGCACTGAAACAGATAACTGATGCAAGTGACTGTGTGTGTACCGTTAACATCCTAAGTGACGAAGTGTCCAAAAGGTTTCGCGATACCAACTGTATTTCCGCAAATGTCGACTCGCCGAGTAGGAGCAAAGATAACTCATATTCGGAGAGTAAAGATAAATCCTCAGAGATAGTAATAGACGAAGAAAACAGTGAGAGTTCAGAGGCTGAATCAAAAAAGATAGATCCTACAGATGAATGGCTTAACACAATAAAGAATCAGACTGAGACTGAACCGTCACAAGCTACAGATGTGATGGAACATAGCACTATTAAATGCTTATAATATTTTGTTTTATTACTTTTAATGGAGCCACTACAATAGTTAAATAAATTTTTATTTTTGTAATTCTCTAAGAAAGTTTTTTTATTTAACTCTATAACTATAGAAGCCAGGAAAAATGAGACAATCAATAATAAGCATCAACTTATATTTGTTAACACATTTTTTTACAAATGGCGTTACTGAACACTTAAAGTAAAATGCATTGTTTTCCGATTATAATACCTAATGAATAAATATAACCCTTTGTTTTTCTGTACTTTGAGTACATCACACAAATTAAAATAATGGTCACCAATTGTTCAATTGCAAACAAAATGTTTGAATCTCACATTGTTTGATTACTTATGGCACTTATTACATGACATACATTTTACACAACTATGTTTCCCATCCCTAGATGATTCCTTACTGATAGGAATTGTAGTTTGTACTCAATATTAACACTGGAAAAATGAATGGCACAAACAGAAGTGCAGATGTATTGAGGAGTTACATAATACATAATTTAAATCATATTTATATCTGTGCTAAAAGCTATTGTGAAGGACTATAGACAATATAGAAGGATAACCTGTTTTATTCCTATACTCGTTTTAGGCACTAATTCATTCTTGGATGGGTTAGTTTAGGCCACAATTTTCATAGGAAGTAGTCTTATTGTCTTAATATATTAATGCGTTACTATAAACTAAGAATTATAACATTACATCAAGTGAATACTGGGATACATAAACTCTAATGACATCTTTGATGGTTAGTAGAGAAGTATGAGGATACATAAGTTGGCTAAGGATAAATTTAAAAGCCAATAAATAGTACGAATGCTTGAGTACAGAGGTTCCAACTAAATGTTATTTATTATACATGTAAATTAGGTAAGGTACTTATACAAAGTTTAAAATTAGGTTACAGCTAAGTTGTGTTCGTGTAAAACTACTATTGTACATGTTATGATTAATTTTAGTTACTATACAAGGCCAAAGTCCGTGCAGACGGCGGCTACCTCACGATTGTTTTGCTTCTCGGCATTATTAGCAGCCATGTTGAGTTCTACCAGCGTGTCGACGCTGTTTATGCTCACTCCCTTTAAGATCTTCTGGGCTGCCAAACTTGTGAAGTTGTAGCTCAAATCGCTGAGGCTCGGGAAGTTGTAAAAATCCGGATGATCCTTCTTACCTTCCTGACTTAAGCTATATCTCTTCTGCTTATTTTCTAGACAATTTATTTTTTCGTTCGACGTGTTGATATCTTTTATCAGTTCCTGGTTCTTTAGCGCCAAGTTTGGTTCGGAACCGAGCACCGTCGGTTTCTGGTCGATTCCTTTCGATAGTAAATTAGCCAGCGATTCCGAACTCATTCTGTTGTGAACGTTCGGAAGACCGTTCAGCATCTGCAGGGCCGCTGCTTTTTTCAAAAGGTCGACACTCTTCAGTTCGCTGTTCGAATTCAAGTTCGTTTGTATACCCGTATTAGTCGAAGTTAAAGAATTCTTTTGATATCGTAAATTACCTAGCGACCCGATGATGTTGTCGAAACTTTTCGTCGGCGTCGAAGGGTTGCTGTTGGCCGTCGTTTCCAGACTGTTGATATTGTTATGAATAGCGGGCGATGACGGATTTGATGCTACCTCGTTTGTGTTGTTGAGCTGGTTTTTGTAGATGAAACTGTTGTTGTTTGTCGCTCCACCGATTTGTAGAGACAACTTCCTGTTATTATTCATTCCAGTGTCGTTTATCGAATTTTTATTGAACTTATTTTCTTTCATTGATTCGCCCTCTGGAAAAATCTGCTTCTTGTTCTCAACACACACATCGAACGAGGTTTCTTTCGAGTTTTTTGGAGTCTGGTTGGCCACACCGTTCTGTGATACTGATACTACCTGCCTGTCGTCGTTTATAATGTATATATTGCTTCCGTTGTTGCTAGATTCCGTTACTTTTCCGTTCTCGAAAGTTATGACCGAGCGGACAGGAGAGTTTTGAACGTAAACTTTGGTGTTAGTCCCTCCGTTCTGTAACGTCGTATTGGTGGTCACTTTCAGCGTGATCGAATTGTTCGAATTAGAATTAGCTAGCATGGCAGTTGTGGGGTTCTCTGCTTTGACGCCAAGAGCCTTGTTGTGCAAAGGTGTAGCGGTTTTTTTGGGTGTGGCCGGACAGTTTTTTGGCGAAGTTCGAGGTGGAGACGTTTTCCCATTCTTTACAGTCTCCCCGCCGACGATCGGCGGCTTCGTTCGATATTTGTGTAAGCTCTTAGGCGAGCTCTGCAAACTTTGTACTTTAACTACCGACTGCGCTCTACTAAGACCCGACGTACCGTTACTATGACTAGGCGAAGGTTTCAACGTGCGATCTGATATGTGCGATTCTAAACTAGAGTGACCGCTGCTACTCGTGAAGTAGTTCTTCTTTATCGGCGAAATGACTTCTGTTTGACTGGTTTTCAAGTCTTTCCGCGGAGTCCTGTGCACATTTGTACTTTCTAAGCTCGAGGGGCCGCTGGTGGACATAACGTCCGAGTAGTCGACTCTCTTCATGCTGCCGTTCGGACTCTCTCGTGATTTGTAGTCGCAGCTCCTTTGCGGTGATCCGAAGTGGTCCAGTATCGTTTTGTTGGTGGAGCTTCTGCTCAGGGATGATCGAGGCAGACTACCAGAGCTGGGGCTGGACTGTCGAACAGGTGAATGGTCGTACTGTACGGAGCCCGCGATGCCTGACTCGGTGGACAGGTGGCGCTTGTGTCGTCTCGGCAGCGTCGACGACCGGTTGCTGATCTCGGAACCGTCATAGTAGGAAGAGATGAATGACGCTTGACTCTGCAGCGACTCCTAAAACAGATATAAATGATGATTAGACACGTATTTTAGTAACATCACATTAAGTAAAGTTTCTTGTTACATTTTTTAGACTTTTCACTCTCTCAAATTACACAATCAAAAGCGATATCTTTGAAACTAAAGTTTAAGCGACAAAGTTTTAAGATGTGGAATAATAGTAAAAACGATATGATACGGTGCAGTGTTTATGAATATGGAGCTCCGAGTTAGTAAATTGATAAGTGCTGGTTTGATAAGAAGATCAATTATTTATATGGTGGTGTATATTATATGGTGTGAACGTTAGATTCTATAGGCAAATTTTGATTGACTTTAGAATCCACAGGCAGGCTCTTGTTTTCGACTTTGCTAAGACATTGCTTGGCATTGAGGAAACGTTAGTGATGAATGACATCGACAGTATTAGTTCAACACAGGCACACGTAACATACAACGAATGTACCTCACCTTAGAGTCGGTCTGCGTAGCGACGCAATGGAGGTGCACCGCCTTGGAGTTGAACCACTCTGTGGGCGGGAACTGCGCGGAGAACGTGCTCATGGCGCGCTTGCTGCGGCCGCTTCGTCTGAATAAGCGGGAGAGCAACGACACTTTCTCTGCAAGAGAAAAAAAAATGTTTAGAAACTTTTAAACGACATCTCTCTAAGCTAGAATATGAGAGACAGATAATTGACAAATAGCTTTTAAGAAAGCAGTTCTCCAATCTCGAAAATCAGCGCATATGGCAAATTATAGTTGGTTCAACAGCTTTTTTTAAATTTTAAGTCGTTTGGTAGTAGGGTCAAGGGTGAATGTAACATCTATATCCTTACAGCTTCTTCTATAGAACTGAGCGGCCTTAAAAGATAAAACTATTTTGCAAAAATAGCGAAGTATATTCAGTAGCTAATAATACAGAAGTCATTCAAACTTTTTGTGTACTCTGAAGGTTAGGCATTGAATAGCTCGCTGTATGAACTAAGAGCACTTGGGAATATGAAGGTGTCAGCTATTTTCAAGACAGCCTTATTGTGATTCGCAAGACATCCCAACGTTTTGTCTCGTCTGTCTCTAAAATTCCGGCTCTACCGAATTCCTGTAAGAAAATATGAAGAGCAATATAAGTTTGTGTGATGTTCACTCCTCAGCATTTCGTTGACTATGCATAGACAAAACAAAGTATATAGTTAATCAAGATTCTACTCAGCTTATAAATATCTTGCACAAGAAGTGTTCAATACACGAGGAGAGATAGCCATTCTAATCTTGTACTTTTCTATCACATGATGTTATTTTTCTTCTGCTCGTCTATACATATAATATAACAATGAAATTGGCGTGTCTATACAATTAATATTTTTACAAACTAATGAATGTACACAAATCGACAAAAAAAGTTGTCTGTCTATTTGTCTGTTTATACGCGCTAATCTCTAGAACTACTGAACTTGAAGTTGTGAATGTTTTTTTATTTATTAGCTATTGAGTCTAGGCGACACATAGGATACTTTTTATCCCGAGAAAATGTACGATTCCCGTGATATACAAATCAACTTGTTTAAGAATATTTATGTACATGTATGCAAAGATTTTCTTAAATACATGATCCTAACATGGTTTAAATAATAAATCATTAACGTACTAGGCGACGCAGATTCCACGCTGGGCGGGTAGTCAGTAGACGAGGAGCTGTCAGTCGTGTTTGCGTGCTTATGCAGGCTGCGTGTGGAGGCGCACCGCTGCAGGTATTTGCTGGAAGAACCGAAGATCCTCAAGGAGTGGCGTCGGTCAAGTGACCTCGGGGCAGGGAAGGACGCGCTGCGTCGCTTGCTCGGTCGGCTGTACAGGATCTTGTCGTTTGGGTTACCTGGAAAGGGATATATTATCTTATAAGACATGTGTTAAATTTTCTAAATTAAAGACAAATCCGGATAGAAGGACCATTGTCACACAAATTTCAATTAAATGAGTACACACATACAGTGTGTACCCATTTAATTGAAATTTGTGTGACAATGGTCATTCTATCCGGATTTGTGTGTATGAAATGTTAGTTGACTTCTTTTCTTGTCTTAGTCGATTTATAAAAGGCCTTATAGTGTGAAACCTTACAGTGTGAAAACTTTGAAGTCCAGTTTAAAATTAAATTCGTACTAACGACTGTATTATGATTTCTTCTTTCATCTTTTACCGCAAAAGCGAAAGTGTGATCGCTATCGGCGATGATAACACACGATTTATGGATAAAGGACAGAGATGACGCACAAAGATCGGAGGCAAATGCGTAAATCAACTGCTAGCAGATTCGATTTCAGAGCGCTCTCGTTCTGACGGCCCATTTTTTTTTAAATTGCGTTCCATTTAATCTTATTTTATGTAAAACAAACAATATAGTTTGAAAGTTTTTAAGAAAACTAATTTGAAATAACCTTTCATAACATTATATTGTTAAGCATTCCTGTCTGTCATTTCATCATATTTACATAATTAGTGTCCAAACAAATCTCACATTAACAAACTAAACACTACACGAGTCGTCACATCGCTGGAATCTGCCCATTAACATGCCGAAGGTGGACACTTCAGAAATAAACCGGAATGTGTCAGGGTTCCCAGTTCTCACTGAAATTGTATGCAGGATTACAAAATATTGTGGGGTTTACTTTTATAGACCTTTTCTTTTTACAAGTAGGTTTCTAATTAGTAATATTAAGGAAGTTCATTCAAAACCAGATTGCGGATCTAAGTTGGTCGTATTATGCCCTACCCAGCCAGCATGTTACCACAAACATGGATTTAACATATTCCGACCAAACTTTGTACTCGTAGGTCCGTCGACTGGCTCTACGTTAATTTCTTTGGTGGTAAAAAAAAATATAGCCACATGATAGGTTCCTCACTTTTTTCTTTGCTGTTTTCACTGCCTAATAATTCCTAAGGGCCTTTGTGCACTACACGGCACTTTACCGTCCTCCGTTCCGCTTTCTCTACATTTGGCATATAGAAACTTCAAATATCGAACGGTAAAATCCGTGTAGTGCACAATCGCCTTTTCAAAGTTAAAAAAAATGAATAAAAGTAGACAGGGTTATTGACTTGTTGTTGAGACCTCACTACTCGGTAATCTGTAATCCTAGGAAGCTGCAAAGGAATGTGTCACATGTGATCTAGACTTGAGGTACGCACCTCTGGCATAAGCTCGGCATACCTACTGGAATAATCTGGGGCACACATCTGTCACAACTCATAGCTAAATATACACTGACGCCTATTAATATGCTTTAAAAGCTATTCAAAAGCTCGAATCTCAGGCATTTCAATTGAAACCCGAACGTCCTTACCAATATAAATGGGAAATCGTGTTTGTTCGTTTGTCCTTCTGGCATAGACTTAGTTCTAACGATGGAGACTGGAGAGTAACAAAGGCTACTTTTGGTCTTGTAAAAACATCGCGTTTATAAAAAAAATATATTTTAAACATTTTTCGGTAAAAATATGCCAAAGAGCAATTTACCTAAATGCCCTTACCATATACGTAAGTAGCACAATAGCTAATAGCTACCATACAATTTTTAAATTCAACATTTTCGTAGCCTAAACTTTTTCCGCAAACTTCGAAAAAAGGTTAAGTCCTTTTCAGCAACTCATTCTAGCATTTTTATCGCAAAGCAGAAACGCGGTTAAAACATTGCGTTCCATTTTCGAACCCTCGCGATATGACGTCACAGCGATATTAGTTTTCCGATAGCTACCGTACTTTCCAGTTGCATTCACCGATTTCATACGAAGCCTTCTCGACAGTGTTTTGATCGAACTTCCCTAAGACAATGTTGCGAAGTCGTGACTTCTCGATGGCAACCAGTTAGCGCCGACAATAAAATAAACCATTAATGTTACGCCTTGCATTTATAATGCACCTGATACACATCCAAGTCATAAGTTATGTGCAGTGTAACTAATGCAATGCAAATGGAGTAACTTGAAAGATAGATTCTATATATATTTAAGTATTAAGTAAATACATTACTTAAAATTGTATTAAATTTTTAAAGTTTAACAAAATTTTAATACATTTTTAAAAAACTTATAATAAGAATATATTTTACGATTTATTTGGGCAAAAATAGCATAGACATAAAACAAATACAGAGGACCGCGTAAAGTAGGACAATAGGTCCCTTATATTATTCTACGTGTATGGCATTTTGCCCAAAGAAAAAATGCAGTACCCTCAAAACCTTTAATATTCCATCTACCGTAGTAAAAGTCATATTGTAGTGCCATTGAATGACACGTCAAGTTTTTCTCTACGCATTTTAATTGACATGTTTTCTCTCATCTTATTAAGATTTCTAGACTTGAAACGTCTGCCCCACTTACGATCTCATTTACTTATGCGTTTGCTGATAGCTAGAGGGTATTTAAATCAGGTGATAAAAGTCACACGAGGGAAATGTGTCAACGTATAATATTACTCAGGTACAATGATAACTAAAAAGCATCTTGGTTATAGTAAAGCTTGGCAAAATGAGTGCGGTTAATTAGGCAAACCTTAGCTAGGCTTCATTACATTTTGAAGCAATTTTGACTAGATTTGTATAGGAACCGACGAGACAGTCGTGTTAAAATAAATTAAATCTTTCAGTTCCAGAAAACTGACGTGAAACGGCGTTTCGTCCTGTGTTTCGTCCAGTGAGTGAGTTTACCGGTGGCCCAACTTCCCTGAATTTATTTTCCTATCCCTTTTCTCGTGGCCTATTCCCTCATAAAGTTCGCTCGTGCGAGTTGCAACTCTTTGAGTGTTACGAGTGTCAACGGGCGACGGCGCGGCGTTTCTTTTTATCAGTTAACCCCTCTGCTCGCTCGCCAACTAAATCTCACAAAAGTTGTTCCCTTACCGGGCTCATTTACTTCAGTGGCAATTTTTTTTTAAAAGAAATACTTTAGATGAAGATAAATAGAAGTATAATTTAAAATCGCATGAATACAATGAACCACTCACGCCTTCAAAAGATAAGCAAACTATAAAAAAAATTGAGAAAACTTGTGACTTACAATTTTTTAGTAAAGTTCGGAAGTTGAGTGCCATAGTTCCGAGGAATGCAGTTACAATTGGCACGCCGAATGGCATTGTTTCTGGCGTGCCAATTGAAACTGCATTCACGGGGGTGAACAATCTTATGCGCAAACACGCAATAAATAAGCCAACGCTTTATGCTTGAATAACAAACATCGAACACATAAAATCACCATTTCATATCGCTAACTCAAACAAGCTCTCACATATTTTCCCGTAGAATTGCTCACATTACAGAAATAAATCCACTGAGGCTGAGGTTCTCAAACTTTTTCATTTTTAGGATTCTTAATTCTTGCAGCGTCCGAAACGAGCTATTTAAAAAAAATCTCGTAAATTTACCTAGATGACGCCTGCAACTTCGTTTCACCAAAATTTACTTGTCGCGCAGGAACCGTATTTTTGCAGAATAATAATATTCTATATCCTTCCTCGGGAGTCAGAGTAGCAAATAAAAAAATAGCAAGTAAATTCTAGCAAATAAAATTATGATTATGCATTAGTTGTATGTTAGGCCCGTACTTAGGCTCTTAAGACTAAGAGCGTGATTAAAAAAAATTAAGATGCTGTTTTCATTCGTAAAGGTCTGTTTATGAATAAAATAAAATCTCAAAATTTTTGATCGTGATTTTGAGTAGCTCTGACTATATTTACTTGCCTTGTTACTTAAGAGCCCGACCAGAAAGACTTTTATGAATGAAAACAGTATATTTGGTCGTGCTCTTAGAGCTTAGGTACTTGACTATAATTACGCGTCTTGAAGTCAATCTATTTAAATTTTTAATAGGCTCCTCTAAAGAGACCATAGCCTCAATAGAATGAAAGGATAAACTCGAGTAACAAACCTTGATACCTAGGCTTCTTTTGGTTTAGCAAAAGCTGAAGCTTAAGAGATTTTCTAATTTCACATTAGCAAAGCCATTGACAAGCTAAATCAATTACTTGAAAGTTTTTTTTGTTTTTCTTTGCGTCGTTACGCATACACACAAGTTTGACGTACGTTACCCAACACACTTTGAGAGCCCCTGCGCTAAGGAATGGTCGTTTTTATCGCGTTACCTTTATGAGTATAATTTTCGTGTTCATAGCGTCAAGCGTGGCAACTCAATTATTGCACTAATTAAGACGTAGAATTAAGGGCTTGTATTTTTAAACCCACGTGAGGCTTTAAAGTTGACACGTTAGCACTTTCACATTCTAATTGGTTCATAATTTTTTTACTTTATAGCTCCAAATTGGTATTTCGGAACAGCTGCTTGTCCAGTGAGATATAAATTCAAAATATTAAAAAAATATTTGAAACATCCTATCTTATATCCTAATATATGTAATAGGGAATAAGCATGTTTTTTTTTTCTTTAAATAAATCTATTAATATTAAAAACGATGTAGTCTAATCAGTTTTTATAATGAAATTGAAAACAACAAAGTTACAAGCCTTTAAAGTATTCAGAGAGAGATCCGATATTGATTGTGACGTCAAAGTCCATAAGCTGTATACAAAGTTCATACTAAATTACGTTTTGAGAGAAAGAGATGTGTAGAAAACTTAAATCGCTAATATCTTACTTATTTTTCAACACAATTTAGAGATTTTTTGTCATTCTATATATCTTTTTTTAGGTGCAATAAAGTATTATTCATTCATCTTTTACCCCACTATCATAATAATTTGCATGCAATCAATTTTGTTTTACACGCATCTTTCCTATTCTCGTGTGCGTTATTCGAGTATAGAAGTAAGTTCAAATTAATAAAGTAGATAATATGAAAATTAGCTACGGACATAAATGTCCATATTATAAAGGAACATAAATTTTTTAATTACTTTAATTATAACATTCTAAGATTTATGTCTGTTTCCATTTACGAAATCTACCTACCTAACTAATTAAGTCAATAATTACTAAGCTCGGCAGCTTGATAGATATTTAAAAGTAATTAAAAGACGTTTAATATGCGTTGAATAGAAAGTGCGAATTGTGATTGTACTTAAAACGGAGAATGTGGGTCGGAGCTCAGAACTGTGCGGCCGCCCGCGCCGTTTTTGAAAAGCTTTGCCAGTTTTGCTAACTTTATTTCAATGACGAATCCTTTTATTCAAAGTTTATAAATGTTAATTCTCTGTTGTGTATTTACCATATTATATTTGCAAAAAGTACCTTACTTGAGTTTATAAGATCGCTATCGGACCCGGCAGCGTTGTTCTGCCAGGCCAATTTGTGAGTCTAAGCCCCTATTAACACACACAAAAAATTTTATCAAAATCAGTCCAGTCGCTTAGGAGGAGATCAATGCCAACGTTTACAAGAATCTATACATATTATTTTAATACGCGAGCGGAAAACTTTGTACTCGTAGATAGTAAATACATAAAATATCTCTCTCTTATAGTTGATATGGATGGAAAAAAAGCTGATAATATTTTTTTTCTTAGTAATTGTACAGAATTAAACATGAGATTATTTGACAAGTAAATTTTTACCTAATATTACCTAGTTTTGTACAATCACTAAGAAAAAAATATATTACCCGTTTTGTTTTTCTCCTGAAATGTAGCCATTCTAAGATACGAGGTTGAGGCAGTAAGGCATCGATTTGCCGTATTTTTAATAAATAAAACGCTTCGCACACTACAATACGCACACTACAATATTTAAAATGACACAATAATCATACACGAAATACTGTTTTGTTTAAGGTTGAAGTCAGATTTTTTTAAACAAAATCTATTGACCTGGTAACGAGAACTTTATGCAAATTGAAGTTTTTGATTAAATTAAGAATGGATCTCTACACGACGGATTTAAATATTTATGGTTGAATTGCGACCACAGGGCGACCTCTAGTTATATATAGTTACACATATTCTAAATGGATACTTTCATGGCCTATATACGTTGATACTAATATCGATATTATTAAAACGATATTAAGTAAAGTCGTGAGTTTTCCCGCCATGGAAAGTATGGCTTCACTTTCCTAGCGTCGGATTTGACAGTAATGACCCATCATTATGTCAGATGCCGTGATTTGCTGCTTTTCTATCTTATATTAATTTCATTAGGGATCGCAGGAAACCTATTAAAATATCGTGGGTTTAAGTTCTATTCAAACCAAGTTAATTTTCTGAAGATAATGAGGAAGACAGTATTTTTGTTCCCATTGGTAAATATTCTGTTGCGGCTTATTATAAAAAAAAATTATATAAAGAAGTACAACTTTAATAAAGAAACATTTAAAAAAAATACTGATACAGAATCCTTCGTGTGCGAGTGTGTGCGCGTCCAACTCCGGGCCGGTTTTTTCTGCAGTTCTGCCACAGAATCCACAATAGTAAGTTTTACTTAAAATAGTATGTAAGTCAGTTTTAAAATCACTTATGATATGTTAAAAACAAAATCTAAAGATTCGCAATTTGCAATACATTTAAAAATGTTGAAAAGATAAATTATGATTAACTCAATAATGGTTTTCCTCATAAAAGCATCCCACAAAGTATCTTAATTAAGCTGTAAAAAAACTGATAGGACGCGGCTGGCAGCCCATACAAAAACGTCCGCGACTGACGTCAGACGCGGCTGACATCCCATAGAAAAACGTCCGCGACTGACGTCAGACGCGGTTGACATCCCATACAAAAACGTTCACGACTGACGTCAGACGCGGCTGACATCCCATACAAAACGCCTTATAGTTTGCACACTTCAATGTACAGTCATTATCTAGTTCGCGGCTGTCAGTCGCGTTCGTAAGTCGCGTCCGATCAGTTTGTTTTCCGCTTTATAATGAGCATGATATCATCCCACGTGCATAACGTTTTTCTGTCGCTTCAACCACATCACTTTAAATTTCGAATTTGGAACGAGTTAATTTTGTCGTTATAATGAGCGGACATATCCAGCCAGGATATTAAATTAAAGTGTTCCTGTCCTTTGATCCCGGAATAAAGCTATAAACTACGTTTGTAGCTCCAAAAACCGTATTACTTTACATGGCTGCAAACTTTATTTTTTCTGGGTGGCCATTTAGTGTAGAGAATTGAGCAAGAAAATGTTGAATATGTCGACAAGCTTATTGTAATATACCTACACGCAATAAAACTGCGACGGTTTCCTCTTAAATAAATTCTAACAAAATGAAGTAAGTCCAAAAATGCGGTAGCATACTTCACATGTACGCTGGCGAATAAAAACTGGTCTCTGTTTGCTCTACTTTTAACTAAGTTGCGCATGTGGCGGTACCCACATTAAGCGTAATAATCCTGCATCGCGCTATCGAAGTTCTTGAAACACGGCGGTATATATAC
>JAOTAV010065301.1:0-14215 GCA_026546445.1 Cyclargus thomasi | reverse complement strand
TGTGTTCAAGGGGATCTGAGAATGGTTTAGATTCACAAAATAGCTCGGCAGGACAACGTCTGCGGGGTCAACTAGTCCCATATAAAATCTTAAAATACAGTACATTCAAAAGATTTTTGTTTGTAAATACAAAAGTTATATGACTTTTAAATGATTTCACAAAAAATATTAAACAGAAAAAAATCTCAGGATTTTTTTAATGAAAATCAGGCATTTTCTCCGGCTTTTCACCTTTTCATCTGGAATCGGAAATAGTGGACATACGGGGGGCCCTTAGGAGTAAACAGCATTTTACATACTAACTTACGACCGAGGGTCGCGAAATCTATACATATAATAAAACAGTAAAATTGGGGTGTATGTACATTAAATATTTTTACAAAATAATCAATGTGGCGGTGCTAAGGAACAGTAATAGAACACATATCGACAAAAAAGTTGTACGCGCTAATCTCAGGAACTACTGGACGGATTTGAATTGATCTTTGATTGTTTAATAGCTATTAGGTCTGGGCAACATATAGGATACTTTTTATCCCGGGAAAATGTACGGTTACTCGTGATTTTACAATTTTTGCGCAACGGTGTTACGGGTACCAACTAGTATACAAATATCCACGTGGAAAACGCCGCAGTGAAAAACTAGTTAACGATGACTGATAATAGAACGAGAATTCAACAATTACGTAAGAGTGGCACTCACGTGAATTTCCACATGGCGCATGTCGGAAAATGCCGGAAAATGTCGGAAAATGTCGGAAAATGTGTCGCAATTCAACGCACCGCGCTTAATTAATATAGACAGGATCTCGTGAACTTTTTAATGCGTTCGAAACGAGTTGAAATAAAAACACGAAATTGTTAAAATCACTTGCGCTAACTTCACACAGCCTTTTCATCATTCACCCATAATTGTTAATTTCAGTTGTCCGTTATTTATTTAATAATAATAATATTTATTGCATAAAATGTTGTATATAAGGTCTTACCATATTTTTATTTATTTATTTACTAGTTGGTGCCCGCAACATCGCTGCACAAAAAATTGTATATCACGCGGGAAAAGTATTTTATATATTGCCCAGACCTGATAGCTATTAAACAAAAAAGATTTATTCGAATCCGTTCAGTAGTTCCTGAGATTAGTGCGTACAAACAGATAACTTTTTCTTTGTCGATATGCGTTCTATTACTGGTCCTTAGCAACCCCACATTCATTATTTTGTAAATATTAAATTTACAGACACTCCAATTTCACTGTTTTATTATATGTAGAGATTAACACATCAACAGCTTGTATTGACATACATATATAATAAGGGTGAAATAACGTTTTATTATATGTAGAGATTAACACATCAACAGCTTGTATGGACATACATATATAATAAGGGTGAAATAACGTTTTATTCTGCCCTAGTTGCCAATAATATGTGAAATATCACTTTTAAAGACAATGTCTTGTTTACACGTATTAAGTAGATAAGTAGGTAACTAAATTTTAAGTGACTTCATTTTAAGTGTATGTCCAAACGTATTGAAGTAGTTAAGCTCTTTAATTGACTCAAGATGGACATCAACAACGTACAGAAGTCGTAAATTCTGTCATTAAATTTGTTATTTATGGGGTTTTGGAGAAATAAATTATTGAAATACCTACTAAAAGGAGCACGACGAAAATACTGAACCCGAATACGCCACTACAATTGTGAATTTAACTAAATTGTGCTGACATGTACCTGTCCAAATATGTCAAGTGACAAGCCCCGCTTACCAACTTAACACAAAAAATAGAAAAAAATTTTAATTATCTGGGTAAGTAGTAACTAAATGTTAACTTGCAACTTGCTACTAAATTTTGTGTTTACATGCAATTAATAAGTTAAAATTTTGTTACCTTCTTATCTACTTAATACGAGTAAACATGGCTCATGTCTTGTTTACGCCGCAAGTGACACACATAAGTTAAGACATTATAAAAACTAATCTATACAAACTATTGACCCAAATCATAAAACAAAATACATTATAATTAATAAAAATATAAAAAATGTTGGAATAAAAATAAAAATTCTAATTCTAATAAAATTAAACAACAACAACACTTTATTGCTCACAATAATTACAATAAAATACAGATAACATAAGTTTAAATTACAAAACAGTTTATTAATTATGTGAGCAAAGGCGGTCTTATCGCTAAAAGCGATTTTTTCCAGACAACCTTTGCGTTATAATGGAAAACTTTAATATTAGCGGAAGTATAGTGATAAGTTATTATGTGCAATAAACAAATATAATATGTTTATACAATTTGTAAATTGACGTAATGTTCTGAAAAAAAAATGTGTTAGTTGAGGATATATCAGAGTGTTTGCTAAGAGAAACACAATCAGATAAACCGATGATAAAAAAACATTTTCAAATCTACAGCTAAAAGATTAAACTACAGATAATTTTAATACCAACCTTTAGTTCAAGTATTTATGTAGAGGTTCTCGCCAAAATTCATGATTCAGTGTTATTTTCCAAATGATGATTCCCGGATACCTACAGAAAGCGCGAGCGACGCGACTCCGCGGCCATCTTCTTTTCTACGTCGGTCCAAGTTTCGGAACAAGGAGTAGGCTTGAGAACCGTCCCGGATCTTCCGGGACTGTCCCTGTTCTGGTTGGGTTTTGGACCGTCCCACTGTGACACCTTGTAGGACGCCTTTTGTCAGATCATCAGCGAGTAGAGCCGAGTATATCATGAACACGATCGTGCCCGCGTGTCATTGTCGACTTCGAAGAGGAGACATAGGAAGGGTATTTTTTATGATATTTAGTGGGCAAGCGAGCAGACGGGTCACCTGATGGCAAGCAACCGCCGTAGGCCATGGACACTCGCGACATCAGAACTCGGAATATGAAATGGGAATAGGGATAGGTGGATTAGGGAAGTTGGGCACCGGTAAACTCAATCACTGAACGAAACACAGCAACGCCGTTTCACGTCAGTTTTCTTTGAGGCTGTGGTATATCCGGTCGAGCCGGCCCACTAGTGCCGAAGCACAGCTCTCCCATGGCAATGAGCATCCGCATTGCTTGAGATCAGAAAATGTCTCATTGGTAAACGCCTCCACCGGAGTTTGAACTTGCACCCTCTCGAGTGCGAACCAAAGGTCTTAACCACTACAAAGGGCTACGAATACTCATCGGGTTTTCTAAATGACTATCAGTCGGTATCGTCAAACTATCTTAACTATAGCAAATCTAGCTTCTTTTATTTTAAAACTGACATGAAAATTCTCGTAGCTCGCTGAGTCCTAATAAGTTTATCGTTAAAATGTCGTAAACAACTTCCAGTGATTAAAAAAATGTTTGTTGAAATAAACAATCAACTTTATTTCAACAAACTTTTTAGATTTATCTTGCGTAGAAGACATGTTTTCCAAGTACAGTTGGGGCTGATCATCTCATTGAGTGATAAGTCAGATGATGTGTATGCACACAAACCGGCTGACCTTTCGCCTAAGTGATGCTATGATCAGTGGCGTAACCATACCGTTCGAGGCCCGTGGCAAAATCGTTTTCGTTTCTCTATGTCAATCATAGAACACGTTAAGTGATTATTGTAAGATGTTTATAATCGCCTGTCCTTTCGCCTAATTGATGCTATGATCAGTGGCGTAACTATACCGTTCGAGGCCCGTGGCAAATTCGTTTTCGTTTCTCTATGTCAATCATAGAACACGTTAAGCGATTATTGTAAAAAATAATCGCTTGCCACTTCTCAAGGGGGGTTTATCGAGGGTCCCTCCAGGCTGGGGGCCCGTGGCATTTTGCCGGCTTGCCACCTTGTAGTTACGCCACTGGCTATGATATATGTATAGCCAAACGTATAGGCTACTATATACTTCGGCATTTGTAACACCTCCGTGGCGCAGTGGTATTGACCGTGGCTCTCGCTTCGATTCTTGTGTCGAAAAAAGGTATTTCCAAGTTTTGTTAGGAAAATGCAGGCTGATCAGTGACCACCTGATTATATGACAAGTAAGATGATCCATGCGTAGAATGGGTCGGTCCTGTGCTTAACTTCTCGCCAGTCATGTCGGTCATACGTCTGGGCTGTGAGAGCAAATGAAGATAGTGCTTTATGTATTGGCTATGAGAGCAAATGAAGATAGTGCACACACTTGGGCAAAACTGCGTAATAGGCCTTGTTTCATCGGCCACCGTTACCAAAAACCGGATGCGTAGTTATGCGTTGGACAAATCGAGTCATTCGGCTAAAACTACCTAATTCGCTTCAGCCGTATCTATTTTCCACACATCTATGTCCTACCGAACGAAATGCCAACTGGAAAAAGTCTAGGAACATGAAACACACGCGATAACTACCCTAGCATGACGGCGAATAAAAACCATGCGCCCGCAATATGTCAGCTCATTGCTGAAGCATCCATGGAGTGTAACAGTGGTTAATTCCTGTGTTAGTGACCAAAATGAAGACTCTAGTACTTATAGCTCTCCTAGGTCTAGTCAGGTCCGAGGTGGTGGACATAAACTGTAGTGATAATGCCACTTGCATTGAGAACATACCCGGGTTATTAGTCAGGAGTATAAGGCAGCGGAAGGCGGTGAGGTTATTCGACACCTTCACCATCGAGCCTCTGGACAGGCAGGCGAGGGGTATCCTGGATCCCCTGACGCGGCTGGTGATGAACCACGCCGTCAGCTTCGACTGGGAAGACTTCACTTTTCGGTTTTCGGCACCAGAAGGCAGGAGCGACGCGCTGGACTTAGAGGTGCTGGAGAGCAGAACTGTTAAAGGTGGGTGGTTTTTTTCATTATGGTGACCTCACCGTGGATGCTGAGTATTAGAGCAAACTTAGCTCCATTTTTGAACCTTAAAAAACCTAAATAGGGGTAAAAATCTCAAATTTACATTAGAACGAATATATTATACTATCAGGAATATTGATAAGGAGCCAGAATGCGGGCCTAAATAATTTGGTCGCACGTGCGGCCTGTATGTTTCTTATGCGAAACATAGGAAAAGATCGATTTAAAAAATATATTTTTTTTGTTCTCAGAGCTCATATTTTGATTATATTATATATCTCAGAGGAGTGATATATTCATTTCTTTGTCACTTGACGATCAAAAACCCTGAACTGTTACTCTACAGTCACAATTTCCCGGGATTGTCATTAGGTTTACCCGGAAACTGTCACATAAAGGTCGACATTTGAAATTGTCACAATTCAGAAAATAAATGACATCAAATCGTAATATATCATTTTTACTTTTTTACGAAGCGGACGGATTTGTTGCTTTGTATTGATTCCTTTGGAACTGTGTTCACTGGATTAATTAATGCTGGATTGATTAATAAACACTGGAATTCTGCACTAGAGACCGGTATTTTCCCTGTCGTTGTCATTCGAATTGAACGCTTCATTCAAATTCTGACGTTTTATGTTTTAACGTATTTGCGATGTGCGTTATGTATGAAATTTACATTTAGTAGGTAAACTTCTTTCAAAAACCTTTTTATACTATTGTTGTTTTCATACAACTCTTTACTCTATGATTTTTTGGCTTGTTGACGTTTTGATAGATACCTTAAATTGTCGATGCTGAATCCGAATGCAGTGGACGCTCCGTCCGTTCTGGTTGCTGCGATTCCGGTGTATTGGACGCGCTCGTTTAAGGGCCTGTTTCACCGCTTACAGATAAAGCTTCCGTTAGGCTATCCACAACTTTTTTGACGGATTCTTCATACAACATCTGTCAAATAAAGTTGTGAATGAAGATGTGAATGAAAAAACGGTGAAACAGGCCCTTAGCCCTATATTATAATAAATGGACTAACCAACAAAAAAAAAAACAATTCCGGCCAGTAGTTTCTGAGATTACCGCGTTCGAACAAACAAACTCTTCAGCTTTGTATAATTAGTATATATTAGTGGTGTGCGAATAATAATAACTCTAATAATGACATTCGATTCGACATTTGATTCGATATTCGAATAATTCTAATAACGATGTTATATTGCAAAACCGATTGATTGTATTTATTTTTAGTTGTGTTTGATTTGAGTAGATATATTTTTTTTAATTTTTATTATTTAATGATGGCCCGTAGTAAATCGGCTTTTTGATTTTTTTGTTTCAAATATAAATCAACTTTTTGATAGAAGGATCTGCAAAGTATCCGCAACTTTCTTTACTTGCAAGAAAATATTTGTCAATTTCTTCTGCATCTGTAAAAAGTGAGCGACTTCTTACTTCAGCAAGTAATACAATTACTCAAAAACGAACTTCAATGTCACCGGAAAGCGTAACATATTTTATTTTTTTTTACATAAAAAAATATCTCAAAACAACTAATGTTCTAATTCTAACTTTTCTTCATTTTGTAATTTTAATAAAATACAAAATCAGATAACATTTTTTATCTGTTTTCATCTAGCCTTTTGGCATTCGATAACGATATAACTTTGAAAAGGTTGTATTGTTCGAATTTTGGATCGAATATTCGAATAATTCAAATAGTTCGAATGTTCGATTCGAAATTCGAAACGAATTATACGATTTGATTCGCCTCGAATAATTCATCCACCCCTAGTATAGATGAAAAGTAAAAACATCTACTCCATAATTTAACGTAATTCCGACCGAAGTCCATAATCCCCCGCCTAAAATATTCCCACGAAATTCCTGAGAAGAAATCTCGGAACTCGAAATACGAGGACATCATAAATATTTGTATTTTCTGGACTCTTTTAGAATATAAAATACAGATTCGTATATTCATTTTGCATATTTCATTCACACAGCTTTTTTTTTCTGGATGAAAAGTGGACCTAGTTATGCAAAAAGGAACCAATCCACACTTGGGCCAGAATTGAGTTAATAATACAGAAACTTTTACAAATGAACCCTTTATCGACTTCGTGAGTATCACACCAATCTGACAATTTTCTCTTAAAAATGATTTTATTTACTAAAAAAATTTTGGATTTTTGTTTGATATTATACTAATTATAGGGGTAGGAGGAAGAAGCGGATAACTGCCATTTTACAACATTCGAGTAAATCCTAATTTTTTTTTTTAAAAGTTAATAAATCTTGTGATTTTGCGATTTTCGTGTACTTGTGGTGTGGTGTAAAGTATGTCAAATAAATGTTTTATTATTATTATTATTATTTTATTGACTAGCTTGTCTATGTTGTAGCTGCTCATTTTGTTCACATTATTTAAACTTCAAACCATTTGTCCTAAAGCGTCCATTTACGCAAAAATCCGACAGTTTTTAAAATGTTAGTTACCCGTTTCTGAAATTTTTTCTTCTTTGAAATTATACCTGTATACACAGAATATACTTTATACTTTATAGTATAACCTTATTCAAAATAACGAAAAAATATACAAAATTTTAAATTAGTTAACTGAAAAATACGAAAATGTCTGTTATTTCGAAACTGTCACTGGGTTGGTTCCTGTTGGCATAACTAGGATCAAGTGGCCTAGTGAATGAACATCCTTCCCCGAGACTCAAAGTACGTAAGTAAAATCTGTTGAGCGGTTTAGGTGCGAAGATGTAACAGACAGACGGACACAATTTCGCATTTATAATAGATGATCGACAAATCGAGCATCATAGGTCTAATGGGTAGGACCTTTGGTTCGCTTCTGAGAGGGTGCAGGTTCAAACCCCGTCGGAGGTGTGTACCAATAAGACATTTTCCATGCTTGCATGCATGAGGAGCCATGCTTCGGCACGAATGGGCCGGCTCGACAGATGTGATACCACAGCCTCCTAGAAAACTGTAGCTTTCCATCAGGTAACCTGTCTGCTCGCTTGCCCCCTAAATATCATTAGAACAAAGACAATTACGCCTGCAACTCAGTAACGCAAAAATTCGCTTTAGGGTCCGGGAACCGTGCATTTTTCGGGCTAAAGTGTCTAGTTTGTAGGTTTCTTCCTTGCGCTTATTCGCCTCAGGATGAGTGTTCAAATCCGTGTCATCATGATTGATCCGACATAATAGACGGAGCGAATCAGTAAACCGACTTAGTAGTGTTTTCGAAAAGGGGTTTGAAGTAGATTACAGAATACAATATATTAGTATAAGTAGTATTATATACTATTTAAGCCGGTGCGTGACTCAGTGTACCGTAATGTAATACTTTTATACAAAACATTTAAGATTTTTGAATACACATCCCATACAAGACCCAGGAGCAATGAAAAACGTTTTATTTCGTCGGTGGGATGCGAACCCGCGACCCTTGTTGAGCTTCGCCGCAGATGCCATCGTTACTACCTGTCACAAAAATACAATCAAACAAAATTTTAGTCAGAATTTATACATATATAACTAGCAGACCGATTGCCCTTGTTCTGCTGGGCTTGGTTTATGAATGTTAAAAATTCTAATTACCTAAAATATACTAAAAACTATTTAAATCGGTGCTGTCGTTTATTTTTATTAGACACAATTTCGGAGTATAACATGTCAAATTTGTACGGTTTTAATTTGAATGAATTTAAAATAATAAAATTTGTTTAAAGTTATGTAAATATAAATGTATGTCCATATGAACTGTTGATGTGCCAATGAATAAATAAATGAAGAAATACATAATTTTGCAACGTTTCAAATTAAATGAGTTTAAATTTAATTATATAAAGTAAATATGTTTGCTTAGCTGTATCTGGCCGGTTTATTTAAAGTCGACATACTGGCTCGTTTTATCTATTGTGGCACCGTCGTAAATGTTTTACGAGCGACAGGGATCTTTAATAAACATCTACCCTATCTATGTATTATATCTCAAATTCAACGCTGAATGTCTTTCCGCTTCTTGCGACACGCGACAGCGACAAAAGTTTCATACGATACTAACTTTTGCTTCGGTCGTGTGGGGTTAAAGATACAAATATTTTGAGGGCATGATGTTTTTCAGTAGCTTGTGCTGTATGCTTCTCTCCACCTTAACTAAGTCTATCCAAAAATTCAAGTCGATTGATTGCTTAAGGTGTGAAGGAAGGACAAACAAACAAACACACTTTTGCATTTATGATATTCGTATGGACTAGTTAGCTAGTAGACTAGAATACTACGACAAGAATAGACATAAAAAAGAACTTACCGACTTCAACCAAAGTAACAATTCGGCGCAGGCGCGGTTATCACAACTTCGACAAGGCTCTAAGCATACCCTTGCATACAGCAAGGCTAATGCCTTGATAGACGTAATCGTCTAACTTATCAATTTCAAAACTCTTCTAGTATCTCATTTCTTAAGGTTTTCTGACAGGAGTTTTTTTATATATTTAAGGGGCAAGCTAACAGACGGCTTACCTGAGATTATGTACTTGAGAACGGAAAATGTCTCATCGGTACACGCCTCCAATAGGGTTTGAACCTGTACCCTCTCGAGTGCGAACCAAAGGTCTTACCTACTAGGCTGCAAAGGCTCTATTTTGTAACTAACGGTTTTATTGCTTGGTTAATTTTTTAAAGCTAGCTAATCAAGAGCCATGGTGAATAGATGCTTTTGTCAATCATACTCAGAAACTGGGTATAAGTCGGGTTACAGTTGGTGTTCGTTGTGCTATGGCGAGGTCGCAAGCGTCATCTACTTTTCAAAATAATCTTCACTTGTCTTTAAATTAGTACCAATAGTATCTCTCATAGTATATCTCACAACAGATAAGCTACATTTTAATTGTCACTAATGATCGATTCATGCTTGGCTGGTTCCAGATAATGTCTGGTACACGAGGATTGCTTTTACCGTTGTTTTCTATATTTAATTATGGAGATCTTAAACCTTAGTTCATGCCAATATTTATAAACAGCCGTTGTAGACCATGGCCTCTGGACTGCAGCGCCAAACCTCTGGAAGGCAACGAAGGTCTTTGAGAAACGCCTGGATCTCATGAGTTACAAATTTCGCGAAATTTGAGAAGACAGAAAAACTTTGTAAAGGACTATCACCAGCAGTATTTCCAGACCAGTGCGACCTGCAAACCTTTAAGAAAAGAGCATATTTCCTCATAAAAAGTCGACCACGTACCTGCAACCTAATAAATAGATGGTCCTCGGTCGACGGTAGTTGCCTTCTATCAGGTAACCTATCTACTCGTTTTCTGATTTTACAAAAACAAATAATAACAGAAATTCTTTTGACGTTATACTTTTTCAAAGAAATAAATCCTGAAATTAAATGTTTTAAATTAAAAATCGAACAATACTTCATTTTTCTTGAAAAGTAATAAACGTTATAAGTAATTTCAATCTTCACCCAAAATTTTTCACTCAAAATCACTCATTGTTACTTTTTTTACATCTCGTAAAGTGAGTATTTCAATAGGACGACGAAAGTTAGACTTTAATTAAATTTTAGGCAAAGAATCCAACAAAGAAACTAAACTCGGTTCTAACAGAAATCCAATATGTTACGAGTGAATGCCAGTTCTAGCACAGTAGACATAATAAACCAGTATTTCAAACTGACAAATCGATGATGGTATAGCCAAGAATTAATGTAAGTGTAATATTCCGAAGAACACTACTAATTCCTGCAGGTATATACAAAAAAACATATAGAGAGAACTATATAAAAACAGAACACATATTACACATATATGACACAGTTTACTGTAAAAGTAGCAGCGCTAAAAGCGAAAAAAAAAGTGATTTGTATGGCCGAGCGCCCCAGCAACATGAGTGTGCCCATACAAATCACAATTTTTTTTTCGCTTTCAACGTTAGCAACGATCGTATCAGGAACACATACGATCCCTAAAGTTTTATCACTTACTTACCATTACCATACTCGTACAGAACCATCCGCCCGCTCCAATGGTTGCTGATCAAGTGGCAGCCCTGACAGTATCATAGTCTACGAGTATGACAGAAGCCGACAGGAAACTTGCCAGACAGTAAGCATGTCTCGAACAACACAGCAACGCAGAGTCGTGGCAAATAGCTATGACAATCTTTATGTGCCCTGCGAAACTACCCGCAGCATACGCGGAAAATAATTTGTGGAATATTTCCCCACTGTAAAAAAGTATCTTACGTGTAAATCCAAAGTTTCACCTAGGCATGCCAAATTTTATCGAAATCAGTGCAGCGAAAGCTTAAGCTTAAAGACTTCTTTATATGGCATAAACATACTCTCAAATTTGCAAACTGTTCGAGTACTTACTACGTATATCGAACAGCTCAGCATTTTTTACTTACCACACATTAATCGTTTCTGTATAAAACAGTTAGTTACAGTCAAGTCGTGAGTTCGATACGATTCGGTCCGCGATACGCTGCCTGGACAGCTAACCATTAATAACCATTAACTACCATTTATAACCATTAACCATTTAAATATTAATTAAATCCGCGTGCTCAGTGTAGTTGTGTGAATAAACAGTTTTACCATATTCCATCTTTTGACTGGGAAACCAAAAATCACACCCTCAAAACTCTACCCCAAAATACAACCATTTTCACAAACGTTCATATTAATTATAATATTAGCGAGTAAAATACATTGTTATGAAGTATCATATTATACTTAATATATTTTAACGCCGTACTAGCGTCGATTTGTTAGTTATTCTGAAATACATCAAACTTATAAATATTTCGGAAACATTTCTAAGTCGCATTACTGGTTCGCTCCGTCTATTGTGTCTTTAGTTTCTATTTATTTTAAGTTCGCGAGAAGTTTAAGCGCAATTTTGTTTCATTGAAAACTTTGCTACTGTTGAAGTTCAAATAAAGTATAATAAATGACTTTGCCTATTGAAATGAAGCCGGTATTATATTGTGTAAGTCGTCGTTTCCTATAATTAAGGGGGCATTTGCAAAAAACGAACTTCAAAGGAGAGGTTCTCTTTCTATCCTTGGAAAAAGGCCCCATACGCAAAATTGTATTTTTTGTATGTTTTTTTTATCGCGAAATAAGGCGGCTTTTCGCGAGCCTTACTTCCACCCCACACGTCTTTTCACGCACTGAAAGAAACGGTCGTTGTTATTTGTACTTGGTTTAGGCGAGGAATTCAAGAAACAGCGATTGTGGCATTTTTAAAACTTTATTTACTGGTTATTAAAGATTTTTTATTAAACATAACTTATTAGAAAATACTGTTTTTCGTGAGGCCGTGGTATCACTCCGGTCGAGCCGGCCCATTCATGCAGAAGAAGGTTCATAACCTTTAATAGTAAAATTTCACAAAGCTTACGTTACGCCGCGCCGCGGATTATCCATAAAGTATCTTTCAAGTTACTATCGCATTTCAATACCTTCTTCTACAAGTTAATCAGGTACCTCAGGTACATAGGCTCACGGACCACTAGAGATGGTTCCAGGGACCACTAGTGGTTCGCGGTCCACCGGTTAAGAACCGCTACTCATGAGAGTATTCGCTGATGTGTTTAGATGATTAATTACGTGGTATATAGAGTGGAACTAATGTTTTCTAGTGTTCTATATTATAGTCAATTACTATATTAAACCAACTTCCAAAAAAGGAGGAGATTTCTTAATTTGACCGTATTTAATATTTCTAAAGTTCGCCCGCGGTCGAAATTAGATCATAAATATTTCTCAATCACAAACTTCCTATTGGCATAAAGGTCTCGTTACCAGGCTATTAAATTTTATTAAAAAAAAATCAAACTTCAACCATAGATCATGGATTCATGTCAAAATATTGTAGTGTGCGTGTTGTAGTGTGCGTAGCGTTTTGTTTATTAAAAATATGCAAAATTCGAAATATATTTCAAAATAATATTGGTATTCCACGCTCCTCCTCCATATCAACTATAACTGGGAGATATTTCATGCTTTTACGCCAACGCGTCTTTCGTAAAAAAGGGGCACCAAGTTTTCTGTTCGCGTAATAACACGTAGATGACCGTATATAATAATAGTGGACCTTCGGACGTGGTCTTGGTTTGCGAATCTAAACTATTCTCAAAAAAGACCCCAAAAAAAAACCACATCAATAGCAATAAAATTTGTTGAACGAGCGTACCTCTACAACATTTATTTTGGTTTACTAGTTGCTACAACGGTCACGATAAAAATACACCATGATCTATAAAAATTTCAACTCTTTAGCCATTACCGTTCTTGAAAAACAGCCTGGAGACAGACAGACATTAAAGTCTTGGTAATAGTATGGACCAATTACTTTAATAGGGTCCCGCTTTTACCTTTGGGTTGGAACCCTAAAAACTTCGATCAAATATTATAAAGATTCACAGTTTATTAAGCGCTATTCTGCTCCTAGTCGTTCCGAGACCGCGATTTTAACTTTTGTACGATTGTGAGCTTAAACTCATTAAGTTAAGTTTTATTTTTCAATACACTTAAATTTTAGTTGTTTCGTGTCAGATAGTCTTGGTGTCATTGTTTTATTCAATTTTGAAGAGATCAGCCCCCCTAGACAAGTAGCAAGCGATTAACGTTTACGATATACTTTGTATAGGATTGGCGTATTCGAACTCGACTAGATCACGTGACTTTTCCTTCGTCTTTGTCGATCCCATACAAAAACACGCCGAGCGATTATCGTTAACGATACTCGCTTGACACTTGTCTAGGTGCATCTTATTAATATTTGATTAAAGCTAAACTAGCATCAAATTTAATTATGTCTTTAATTCTCCTCCTAGTTTCAACTTTCGCGCATATCTTGCTCGCGTGCGACCGCTAAGATATCGATCGCTCTATTTATTACATATTACAAGTTTTTGTATAACGGTAAAATCCTATTACGAGATGTTTAAAACGTCCATAAATCCACACTTCCATTCTTATCATCAGTCTGTCTGTTACATCTTAGCGTAAAAACAGATTTTGCTGAAATTTCGCATGGGGGGGGGACAAAGGATACTTTTACCGCGGAATAATGCACGGTTCCCGCGCGATATCCGAAATTCGACGCGACGAAGTCGTGGACGTCATCGTTTAAATGCTACTGCAACGGGGCATTTTATTATGTACAATCGGAGAAATTCAGGCAGGTACAGATCGTGGATCTAAGTTGGTCGGGTTATGTCAAACTCAGCCAACAGGGGGGCTATTATGACCATTACAAACCTGCATGGTTCCAGGCAATTCAAAAGACGGCCAACAATTGCCTTGTTCTTTTTTCGTATTACAATGTCTTCTTAGCATAATAACTGAATTAATACTAGTTTGG
>JAOTAV010065290.1:0-14220 GCA_026546445.1 Cyclargus thomasi | reverse complement strand
GGGCAACTGCTTGTAAACATATAAGAACTGTATTTTTTTCTGAAATTCTCAGTTATAATATTGGTCTATGTATTAAGATTATTTGTATAAGATTAGATTCAAATAAGGTATTAGTAATTAGTAATTATTACGGTTTAAACTCGTAAAGGCAGAAATTTCGGTAGAAAAAAAAGTTGATTCACCCATCAATTCGTTGTTAACATTTTAGGAAGAGGTTTTTATATACTTTTGACCCCTTTTAACGAAAGACGCGTAGATGTAAAAGCATGAAATTTCTCCCATTTATAGTTGATATGGTGGAGGAGCGTGGAATACCAATATTATTTAAAAATTTGCTTTAATATTGCATATTTTAAATAAATAAAACGATACACGAACACAACAATATTTTGACATGACACGATAATTTAACACGAAATGCTATTTTGTTTAAATTTGTTGAAGTCTGTGATTTTTTAAATAAAATTAAATAGCCTGGTAACGTGACCTTTACGCGGAATTGAGGTCTATAATTGAATTGATTATAGATTATTTTTTTTATAGCTCCTCTACACAATAGCCAAAGAATGAAACTTAAATTTTATTTATGGTCGAATTTCGACCACAGATAAGAAATTTTTAAAATGCTTCATTTTCTAATTGTTATGCATTCGTCCAATGTTTGCGATAGCGATCTCCTCTGTCAAAAATTTTACATTTTTACCCAAACCACGATTGACAACAAAGTCTAGTGGCGTTTTGGCGGGACGTGAAAAAGCGATGATGCGTTTTTGTATTTCTTCGCTAAATTTATGTTGTTTCGGGTTTTAATGCGTTATAGTGGTAGAATATCAACCATTCAATATTCGTTATCATGCACAAGTGTGGGCAAGTGATACAACTTCAAGAAACGTGCTATTTTATGTATCCCTTCAAAACTCGATTCGAAATTTTAGTAAAGCGACTACTATTCTACTAAATTGACTCGTTGACTGACGTTTTACCATAACTTTGACTAGACATACATACATAATAGTGGCATATCAATATGTTGAACATGTCAATATCCCAAGTAGGCTGGTCAACATTAATTAAACTTTAAGCTCAACCCTCTGAATAAATCATCACCAAACACTCCTGACCTGGATTCTGACCCAAGGTAAAGTTTTGCCAATATATGAAATGCATTGCCCTCAATATTTTAAAATTGAACGCTACATTGTAACAAGAAAATCGCCCTATCTGCTGTATATTTTCTGTACTCATATCTATATATTAACTAGCTGTTGCCCGCGACTCCGTCCGCGTGGTAACAAAGGTGGGAATTGTTATTTTCTATAACAAAATTAAATGCTTATAACACTTTAGCCACTCTTAACAGAACCCGCAATAAACTTTTTAAACTCTAATATGAGAAGAAGAAGCACCGTTGTAGTGCACGCCAGGTATCAGAGATGGCGCTGTATATGTAAAATGATTATTCCTGTTTTCCTGCATTTCTACTGAAAATGTTCCAAAATTTTTTTTATTATAAGACTCACGGAGACCTTTCTAACGAATGCAGAACTGTCGGAATCGGTTTGTGTGTTCTGGAGGAAGTTCATCTGGAAGGAAAACCCGACTTATTTTTATATAACAGATAGCGGAAAACTTTGTACCCCCTTTTACGAAAGACGCGTACTATTATATCAAGTATGAAATTTCTCCCAGCTGTAGTTGATATAGAGGAGGAGCGTGGAATAACAATATTATTTTAAAATATGCTTTAATCTTGTTTATTTTTAATAAATAAAACGCTACGCTCACTACACTATTTTGACATGACACGATAATCGTACACGAAATACTATGGTTGAGTCTATCTAATATATAAAATTCTCGTGTCACAGGCTTCGTTGGCATAATCCTCCGAAACGGCTTGACAGATTTTGATGAAATTTTTTGTGCATATCCGGTATCTATGAGAATCGGCCAACATCTATTTTTCATCGCCCTAAATTATTTATATGGCAAACTAACGTTTGCCGGGTCAGCTAGTTTTTTAAATATAATTAAATGACCTGGTAACCAGACCTTAATGCCAAATTGAAGTCTGTCATTGAGAATAGGTTAATCTCAGTGATTATGAAAAGTATGTCAATTTCATGTAAGTCGTGATCTGTCGGTTAAGTTTGACATAACGCGACCAAATTATTTAGATCCACGATCCGTATCCGTTTCAACTTCTCTGGTTGTACATACTAATACCAAAATTCTAAAATTGGTCTTTTTATTGTGGGGCAAATGAGAAGATCGGTCACCTGATGGAAAAAAACTGCCGTCGCCGATGGACACTTGCAATATCGGAAGAGTTTCGATTGCGTTTTCGGCCTTTTATGAGGAAATAAGAGATAGGGTGTTGGGTCCTATTTTTAATGGTCGACAAATATGAGGGATACTGGAAGTTTGACGTGTCTATGTGTGTATGTCTGCCCGTTGCAATGATGTAACGGGCAGACATACACACATACGGACATACAGACATACAGACAGACGAAAAGGAAAAAAAATACGCTCCCGGTATTGAATATCTATAAATACTATTACTCCGAATTCATGATAGGGATAACGATCATAGTTAACTGTGCATAGTTTACACTGTGGTATACATTCAACATACTGTATGATTTAATATTATGATTTGACTATTATAAGTAGCTCCCACACTGGTTTCGGTGACGCTGGACGGTTTCATATAAACCAGGCTTATTAAGAAAGAAAAAAATTTATTTGGTAAAACATACATTAAGAATAAAAATAAAAATATTTCAGTATTAAAAGTCACCAAATTGGCCCCTACTCAGCATGTGTTGCAAACACAATTTACAACGCTGGTTTTCAGTAAGAGCCATAGAGATATTATTATAAAATCACGTGTTTTCAAGTGCCCAAGTGTGCCCGTAGTACACAAGAGCACTCTCATCTCCTTTACTCTCATAACACGACGGGACAGATCCGACCCAGGACCGACTTTTTACATGTCCAGGTAATCACCCTGCCTTCAGCTTTGTCCTGACCAGCCTTTTCCTGACCAAACTTGGAAATAACTTTCCAACTTCCAACATGAACCCACGACCTTGAGTCAAGGGCCGAGCTCTGCACCACGGAGGCAATTTTGACTATAGTTACAAAGGTATTGACAATGTTATATGTATAGGCTTAGACGCTCGGCCTGATCTGAATATGCATGATACTGTTTAGCATATAAGGCCTTACATGGCTTAATTAATATATGATTGAAAGTGAAGACTCAGACGGCACTTATATTAAAAGGCACTTAAAGTACAATCCGAGAGGTTGAAACATGATACGGATCGTGGATCTGAGTTATTTGGTCGGGTAATAACAAACTTTATCAGTAACATCTATGGACGCTTCACTCCACGTCAGTCTGGCCCCGTGCTAAGTACCCGAGAGACTTGTGTTACGGGTACGAGACAACGGAAATATTTAATACTTTTTATTTATATTTTAAATATATTTACACTATACACATTATTACGTTTTTTTTTATTATATGATACACATATTTAATACACATCCAAGACCCAGGTACATTGAAAAATTTGCTCCGTCAGCGGGATGCGAACCCGCGACCCCCGGCTTAAGCGCGCTTACCATCTGAGCTACAGAGGTCGTCATCACAACACAGGTTGTATCAAAAGTAAGTTAATAAATAAAGTAAAATCATTTTTCAAAATCACTGAGTAAATTTGAAAGATGAAAAATCCAGGTCCTGTGCCTAATTAAGTCACACAGGTAATTTAAATAAAAAAATGATGAGGGTAAAGTGATTATAATACGAGTACTTAAGGGTGTGCATGTGCATAAAGTTATTGGTGATTTGTATGGGAATTTAAAGAAATTTGTTTCCAGAGATGCGACTGCGAGATCTTAAATAGTCCAAGAATTCAATATTCTAGTTGTTGAATTCTGGGTCGCCCAGTATTGGAACCATTGCCAATAGAAATGTTACAACTCGCTTTTAGATGGTTGTAAATGCTCACTTGCTCACGGTTATACAAAACTTGCAAATTGCTCCGAAATTCATTCAAAATACTGTAGCGTACAGATTTCAAACTTGATAGTTTAAATGGGAAACGTGTGTTTGTTTTTCCTTGTTTTACGATATAATATGCTTTCCTTTAATGAATTTAATTTTTTTATAGAAGTCGCAGGCAAAAGCTCTAATTCAAAGTGAGTACCAAATGACAAAATCCGTTCAATAATTCAGTCTAATTGACGGGCATCCAAACAATCTTCCACACGTTTATATTGTGAAACCAATTCACGCAAAAAAACATAACCCTCCATTTGCAGTCAAGTCAATATATAATTATTTTCTAGCAGTGGCAACGTTAAAAATGAAACGTCTTTTTTAATTCGCGCCAAAAAAATTAGGATCACGAAAACCTTTTTACCTGAAATGTCAAGAGTCTTGTAATTATTTCAACGAGTCAATTATACTAATTTAAATGAGTTTTTTTTTGCTACTTTCGGTAGTAATTATGAATTTTTCCGTGTTTTGAAACACAAAAGCTAGCTTTTTACTTTTTAGTTTGTGAAATATTATGTAGAAAAAGACAGATGTTTTTATTAATAACGCCGTCTGTCCACCAACACCGTCAACGGAGAACGCGAATCTTGTCTATAAGTTTCATTTTCTAGCGACATTGCTCTATCGTCAATGTCGTTATTAGAGGTGTAGAGGAAAATGAAACCTGTAGTCTCTGTCATAAAGTTGCATTTTATCCGGCCGAAAAAACCTCGTTCTCGGTTGAGGGTGTTGGTGGACAAACGGCCTAAGGGTCAATGGACGCAACGATACGCGTTAAAACAATGTTAAATGACGAGGTTCAAACAATATTTTTCCTTGTATGACAGAAAACTGGTGCAAAGCGGGCGTTGTGCTGTGTTTCGTTCAGTAAATGAGTTTACCGGTGGCCCAACTTCCCTAATCTACCTATCCCTATTTCCATTCCCTGTTCCCTCATAAATGCCCGGCAACGCACTTGCAACTCTTCGGATGTCACGAGTGTCCATAGGCGACGGCAGTTGCTTTCCATCAAATAACCCGTCTCCTTGTTTGCCCCCTAAATATCATAAAAAAACATTACCTTACTTCTGTATTCCTACCCATGTTTATTATAATCCTAACATATAAGGAATACGAGGGTGACAACATACTTTTATTACTATTCTCAACGCCATCATAAAAATTTACCAATAATATGATCATATTATTATAATAATATATTTAATAAGTCTCGTTAAATATTGAGCTAGTGGTTTAGGTAAATATTGCTTGAGGAATGTAAGACTTGGCGTGGACAAAGTTGATGAGTAAAAAGTTTTTAAATAAAGTAGAAATTTTATGTTCTTTTAAAAAGTAAGAAAAGAATCCCTTTAGAACTCACGTAAAGACAAAAATAAATACAAATCGATTAATTTAGTGCGGTGCAAATGACAACGTATTTGGAATTATACAACTTTTATAAATTGCCAGAAAAACTCCTACTTCTCAGAGTTTTTGGCTGGTGTTAATTTTAAATAACACGTTAACCATCAATTCTCAACGATAGAGAAAATATACACTATCCTATCAAGAACCTCAGAACAGAGGTATTAGACAGCAGTAGCAATTTTCGTAAGGGCACGTAACCCTTTAAAAAACCGACCGAGTGCAAGTTGGACTGGCGCACGAAGGGTAGCAAAAAAGTTTTAAATTAAAAAAAAAAAATATATAAAAATGTTTAAGTTTTATAAAGAAAAAACATAAAATAAAAAAGAGATGGTAGGAATCGAACACGGGCCTCTTCGTACTTAAGCAGGCACCTTAAGCTCTCCACCACGCCGCTGATGACAAGCGCCTCGAATTTATCGATATCATAATGGAAGGAACGAAAACGCAGAAAACATATTTGCTGTGAGCTACCTTTAAATATTTAATTTATTTTGTTTTTAGTATTTGTATAGCGGCAACTGAAATACGTTATTTGTGAAAATTTCAACTCTCTAGCCATCACCGTTCTTGAAGTACAGCCTGGAGACAAACAGACGGACAGACAGACATAGAAGTCTGAGTAATAGGATCCCGTTTTTACCTTTTGGGTACGGAACTAAGGAACCCTAAGTATGCCGGCGCCGCATACGAGACAAAGTCATATCCTGCAGTCCTCGTGCAGCGCAAAAACTCATTGTCTTCTTTCTTTGCGCTGCTTCACAGGAAACTGGCGTGAAACGGCGTTGCGCTGAGTTTCGTCCAGTAAGTGAGTTTGCCAGAGGCCAGACTTCGTTAAACCCCATTCTATTCTCCCGTTCACTAATCATGTAGCCTATTCCTTCATTAAAAGGCAACGTACTCGCAACGCTTCTGCTGTTACAAGTGCCCATAGACGACGGCAGTCGCTGTCCATCAGGTGATCTGTTTGCTCACTTGCCCACTGATTCTCATAAGGCTACAGCTGTTGTTACCTGATAAAATTTAGTGTTCCGTAGGGTTATAAAAAACTTTATTATTATCGTTTCTCAATTATCATTTTTTAGATCAAAGACAAACAAACAAACAAAATTAATTACTTTCCTACTGTGTTTGCATGTGTTTGTATCGAAACTTCAATTAATTCAATTATTAGATGTTTCACGACATTTTACTATAGAGTAGGAATTTTAGACATGTCATTAAAATTTAATATTAGTACAGTATAGCTCTATGGGATTTAGGTACACACTATTTATAATATTGACGAACTCTGTGGCGCAGTGGTTGAGCGCTTTGGTAGCTCACGCGGGGGTCGCGGGTTAGAATCCCGCCGACGGAACAAAAATTTTTAATCAAAATATGTGTATTATATAATAAAAATCTTATATATGTGTATAGTATAAAAGTATTAAATATATTTCCATTGTCTGGTAAGTGTAACACAAGTCCTTCGGATACTTAGCACAGGGCCAGATTGACGTGGTGCGTAGTGTCCAATACAATTATAAAAACTAGAGGTCTGTAGTCAAAATCCGACCAGAAATATTTAAATACATCTTTTAGAGGAGTTTAAAAATAATCTATTCTCTATTCAATCACAGACTTTAACTCGGCATGAAAATTTTGTTACCAGTCCATTAAATTTTATGAAAAAAAAACACAGACTTCAACCATAAACAAAAGAGTATTTCGTGTATGATTTTCGTGCCGTGTCAAAATATTGTAGTGTGCGTAATGTAGGGTCCGTAGCGTTTTATTTATTAAAAATATCCAAAATTAAAGCATATTTTAAAATAATATTGGTATTACTCGCTCCTCCTCCATATCAATCATAACTGGGAGAAACGCGCCTTTAGTATAAAGAGGTACAAAGTTTTCCGCTCGCGTATTAATGTATAGATAGATTTTGTCTTTGTCCGTGGACTAATTTAGACTACATTTTGTCATAATATTGATAGGCAACATAGACCGTTGTGTCTATGATGCCTACATTTTTTTTAATTCTTTTTATTTTATTCCGAATAAGACATTTTTTCATTTATTTTATGCCGTGTCTATACCACGTTAATCTTGGCATATTATAATCCGAGTCGCGCCATCCCCCAAGTAAACTTTGCGACATAACAGACTTAATGATCTATTTTCCCCCGAAGTTTCCTTTGTGAAAGGAAAAGATTTAGGAAATATTGAAAAAGTTAAGTGTGCGTAATTAGGATATTTTAAGAGACATTTTTAGAGCCTATGATTATATTATAAAATCGACAAATAATGTAATATTGAAATGTATGGAATCAATACAATTATCTATTATATAAAAATAAGTCGGACTTTTCTTCTATATAGTAGTTATATTTCGATATAACTACAAAACGCACGAAACGACTTCCACGGTTTTGCATTCGTTGGAAAGGTCTCGGACTCCGAGAGGTTTGTAGCAGAAAAAATCAGGAAAAATTTCTAGAGGAAAGTTATCACGCGGACGGAGTCGCCGGCAAAATCTAGTCTATTTTTATAAATAATATAAAATTATATATTTATAAATAAGTTGGGGTTTCTTTCCTGACGATATAACTACAAAACACACGTAGCGATTGGAAAGGAAAGCGTTGGAAAGGTCTCGGTTTCCATGAGGTTTGTACCACAAAAAAATTTGAAAAAATTTCAAGATTATCCTTGAAAAAATTTACTGTTTGCGCGTGGTTAAAGAATTTTGAAGCAACGGAGTTCTTAACTTCTTTAAGGGCCTGTTTGACAGCTTACTGATAATAATTATCGGACACTTTATCCACAACTTTTTTGACAGATGTTGTATAGAGAATCTCTAGAAAAGGAGTTATGGATAGCCTAACAGAAACTTTGTCAGTAGGTGGTGATACATACTCTTTAAATGAATACACTATCCACAGGATTTTATGATAACTTTGAAATAGGAACTTAACTGTCGCAAGTTCTTTTTGGGAATTTTAAATTCAGGATATGGTTATGGCATCTTTTAAATGTTGTTAAAGAAGGTATTTCGGTTTCAAGTTTTCTTTTTTGTTTTAATTTCTTCGTCAATATGTAAAATATATAGGATTCAGAATTAAAAATTATAACGGATTGGAAACACAACATTTATTTAAACCGGGGCATTCACGACTTAACTACAAAAACGCTACTGACATTTCAGTAGCGTTTTTGTAGTTGAAAGTTTGAAAGTCCAAATTATTTAGGAAAGTCTGTTTGATTATTTATACTTTACAGTTTTTCTTTTAGTCTTCTTTTAATACTGCCGTCCTCAAGCTTAAATGCCGTTAACCAATATCTTCGTTTATGACATTTTTATGTCATCATAATCAGAAAAAAAGCTCTATCGACGTGTATTAGCAAAATTTTGTAGCTTTTACAGTCATCGAGTTATTGAAATTAATATTGCCGTTATGAAGCACCAAACCCATAGAAAGACTTCGGCGTTTTTTGCTCATAACTAAAAAAGGAATTTTTTGTACTTAGCGTCATTTTAGCTTGAAGACGGCAGTATAGCACTTTGGTAAAAGTCCATGTTTCACTTTTTGTCACTATTATCTTTAAATAATTTAATTTTAATAATTGGTAACACCCTAATCTTAAAACTAATTTTGATATTTCCATTTTTTTATTGTTAAATATAAAAAGCAATTTATTTATGTATGTACTTTTTTCCATATAGAGTGTCAAAGGATTGTATTCACTTTCACGCTTATGTTTGAATATAATTTAAAAAATCCTTTTTTATTTCAAAAAGAATATCATAAGTTTATTATCATGTGTTTTGATCAGTTTAATTTTATATGCTAAGATTAGATAAGTTATTGTAAAATATATAATAATTAATTTGTAAACAAGTTACAATTGTTGTAGCTGAAACGGATGCCGATAAAATTATTTTAATACGTCTAAAATATCAACACATTAGGTACTTCACAATCAACACCCAAAAAATATCTTTTTTGCAAACCTAAAAAAGTTATCAAATGAAAAAAGTTTTTAACTTTTTCCCAAATTAAAAAGTTGCACACGAAATTGTCACATCACACTCAAGCATGTGCCGCGTTCACTTATTAATAAAAAAAACAACGTTCCATATTCAAAAGTGACATACCTCTGACACCTCGGCACTGGTCCGTCGTGTATGAGCACGCGAGAGTTACTGACGTTGCATGCGACGAGATCGGTTAACTTTAGCTGAATTCCGTCTGCTAGGTAAGTAATTGCTATTATCAGTAATGGTTTAACTCATAAATATGACCGAATTTTATAACAATGAATACGTCCAAAACAATAAGCAATAACTAGTAATAAAATAAAATTTAACTACAAACTTAGTCAAACCGCTTGTAACAGAGCTTGTGGTGTAACATCAAAGATGCTTACTAAAAATTCTTAATGAAATTCCCAAATTTAAAACTAAATTATCTTATTTTTACACTCGAAAAAATAATATTTCAAGCGAACTTATTATAACTTTTTAAAACAGCTAAATGGTGATCATGAATTTCAAATGTGCAAAACTTAAACAATTTCACACTAACCCGAAATTTCGGGCACCAATAAATAACATCTGTGCGCTTATTTCGTAAGTTTAGTTTATTTGAGGCCTCAGGTCGTGATCGCTGTACATTGAGGTCGGTTACAACTAGGCGCATTAAGGATATGCAGAATATAATAAAAGTTGGTGAGAACTGTAGTATGCTTCTGTTAAACTCTTTATAACTAACTTCGTTTTACTAGATACGCTGTAGTATACAAGCTACACTGTAGTATACAAACTACGCTATAGTAGATATACTATAGCATACAAACTATGCTGTTTTGGCTTAACTGTAGCATATAGAAGCTATGGTGTAGAACGCAGGCTAAGCGTAGCCTACAACGGTATTACTGAAGCACACACGCTACGCTGTAGTACCTTCACTGTAGCACACAGGCTACGCTGTAGTATATTCACTGTAGCACACACGCTACGCTGTGGTACCTTCACTGTAGCACACACGCTACGCTGTAGTACCTTTACTGTAGCACACAGGCTACGCTGTAGTAGCTACACTGTACCACATAAACTACCTGTAGTAATACATACAAGCTACAATGAATGATGAACGCGAAGAGACTAGCGCAAAGGAAATAGGCTTAGGAGTGATGTATTTGTACATTCAAGTCTTAAATTATTGTTTTCCGATACCAACTTCGCTGGGAGATTTATTTTTGTCAAATAAATTAGTCCTGTAGGTCCCATATTATATGTGGAATTTTAGTCGATTTCATGCGTACAGGGAAGGAGATGTCCAAAAATCAGAGGAGTGGCTTTTGATATTTTTTTTTCAGTATAAAAGTACTATTATTTTTGAGCATATTATATACTTCCATGAAATAGTAAAAATACGTGGCTTTCATATTTATGCTTTATCAATGCTTGGGACTATTTTTATTTGAAATATCAGTTTAGCTTTTTTTGCTCTACAAATTTTCGAGCGCGTGTGCTTCTCGCATTTGGCCAATTTTATTCTTCCTTCTGGCAACTCCGAAATAAAATCAAATTTTCTGTATTCTTAGCAACATCTGCACCCGATTAGTAAAATATTAAACTGGAACTCCGACTGCAGTTGAAACAATTAAATTACTGTTGTTTTAGTAAAACTGTACTAGTTTTTTTAAATGCTGAACTGCTAAAATGCACCATCGAGAAAATTATTTCTTGCTGATGGACCTACGTCTCGGTCGTAAAATTACACGTAAGTATGACCCCGTTGATGATTGATCGTTATTTGTGGTGACTAGAAACAAACCTGTACCTTATATTGAAAGGATACCAAATAGTAAATACGGTTCCCACAGGATGAGTAGATCTTTAAAACGGAAAACTTATTTTCTAGCTGGAGGTATCATAAATCTTATAATAGAAGGTCCTTAGGGTGTGTTTAGTGTCGCTTAACCCCCACTGTCTACCCCATGGGAACTAACAGGTGTATATTTATCCCCAACTAGGCGATACCCGTAACAGTCCGAAAAAATTGTTTATCGCGTGGTAACCGTACATTTTTCCAAAATACAAAGTATCCTATTTCTTTCCTTGGGACTCAAAGTATCTTCATACCAAATTTCAGAAAAATATCTTAGTAAATATATAAAATCAAGCGTAAAGAGGTAACAGAAGATACACTTACGCATAATATTAGTATTCATATAGTATAAGGCAAAATAGATATGGATGGCTTTGCAGAGGGTACAAAAACGTTTTCAGCGCAAGTTTGCGTTTGGTTGTGAGTTCCAAGATAGCTTGACATGAGCCCAAAGCTCCATAAGATCAGTATATCAAGTGATATTTATACATTAATATGCGAGCGGAAAACTTTTTACGCCTTTTTAAGAAAGACGCGTAAAAGCATGAAATTTCTCCCTGTGATAGTTGATATACAGGTGGAGCGGGGAATACTATTATTAATTCAAAATAAGGTTTAATTTTATATTTTTTTAATAAATAGCACGCTGCGTGCACTACAATACACGGCACACAATACAATACTCCCACGGCAATCTTCGATGTCTCCAGACTGCATCTCTAAAACGGTAATGGTTAAAGAGTTAAAATTTTTACAAAATAGGTATATATATTTCTGTTGCCGCTATAACAACATATACTAAAAATAAAATGAATAAAATATTCGAGAGGGGCTCTCATACAATGAACGTGTTTTTGCCAGTTTCTTTCTTTTCGATATTAGATGGCGCTGCTGTACCTCAACATAGGTCTATAGATTACACGACGTGGTAGATTGTTATAACTGTGCAGCTTCCAAATTTGTTGATCCTTACTGGAACGAAACCCTTCGTGCGCGTTTCCAACACGCACTTGGCGTCTTTTTCATCAACGTAATTTTATCTTTCCAGCCGTTTTCTGAGATTTATATGCAACACAAACGTCGCGGGATCGCAGTAATCAGGGGTCCTTCATTCCGTAGAACAGGACCTTCCGAAACCCTCCTCAAAAATGACCTAACTTAATTCAAGTGAGTTTTCTTCGGGGATTTTATTTTATCGCCCGACACACACAGTCGGAGAAGATGGTAAATTTCGTTATTGTAACGCCTGACGAAAAATAGGTTATAAGTTTAAGGTTTGATTTTGATTGAAGAAGTGTGTTTGTATTTGTCCATGGCATCGTAGAGCCTAAACAGGTTTTTGGATGCTACCATGTTTTTTTTTTAGGATTTTTTTAATCGCATGATACACACGGGCTGAGAAGATGGGAAGTGGCGTGACTGCGAATTCTAGCTCTCGGCCAAAACGAGGTTATAAATTGAACCGTACGTATGAGTGAGTGTTTGATCCATGGCATCGTAGCGCCTAAAAAGGTTTACGGATACTACCATGACACGTAATGGCTCCTGTGGGAATTAATGGTCTTGGTGGCTAAAGGAAGATCTTCCGACCGAGAGAGGTGTTCTACTCGGTCAGACCGAAAATTTCAACTCTAAATAAACAAAGACATAAAGATGGGCAGACATCGAAGTCACAGTAATAGGGTCCCGTTTTACTTTTTGTACGGGGACGGGTGCGGAACCCTAAAAAAGCTTGTGATGTTTGTTTCGTGTTACGTGTGTCCCTTTAGGGTTGTCCGTTCATTCTGTCCGCGTGTCCGTCTCCGAACGTCCAATTTCCGGTGTACAGCTTCACGTCTTATAGTACATACTATGAATGTACTCTACATGACATAAGAAACACCAAATAAAATATGCTTTAATCTTGCATATTTTTTATAAATAGAATGCTACGCACATTACAATATTTTGGCATTACACAATAATCAAACACGAAAGACATTTTTGTTTAAATCTGTTTTTTTTCTTAAATAAAATTTAATGGCCTGGTAACGAGACTTATGCCAAATTGAAGTCTGTGATAATAATTGACAAATATTTACTGTCAAATTTCGACCACAAGGCGACCTCTAGTACTTATAATTATTATTACATTATTTTACAATTTGTTTTTCAACCATCTTGCTTTTTTTCTTAAACTTAATATCCCCCATTAATATCCCCCTTAATAGCCATATTCACGCTAATATAAAAATATTAGCGTGAATATGACTTTTTTCGTTTCGGTGCATAAAAATATACTTAAATACTGGTGTGATAATAATAATTATTTACTAATTAAGTTTAGCAAAGCTTTTGTAAACTTCATTTTCGAGGTCGGACGATAAATATTTTTTTAAAAACAAATATGATATAACAACACTGAATAGTAATACCACGTTAATAATCTATTTTCATACAAAATACATTTTTACCCTAAACATAAAAATTCTTTTTGTGTTTATTTTTTTACTTTTTTTTCTTTTGATCTCTGAGCCCCTTTGAGATATTTCCTTAAAATTATAATACCATTAAGGTGAAGGTATACTAACAGAAGGAATATTAATGATATTCGGTAACAAATAGAAGGAAAAAAATCGGTCAAGTGCGTTTGCAGCCGTACATAAGGGTTCCGCATCTATACTAATAATATAAAGCTGAAGCGTTTGTTTAAACGCGCAAAGCTCAGGAACTACTGGAAATAAAAAAAATGTGTTGGTTAGTCCAATTATCGAGTTTTTTCTCATTCGGAGATTATATTTATCATATACTAGCTTTTGCCCGCGACTTTGTCCGCGGACAGGGTGGTTTTTTTCACGAAATTTTTTGTCGGCATTCAAGGGG
>JAOTAV010065279.1:0-14221 GCA_026546445.1 Cyclargus thomasi | reverse complement strand
TTGGTCTTGGTCTTGCTAAAAATACGCGGTCTTGTTCTTGGTCTTGGTCTTGCAAAAACGCAAGAACAAGACCAAGAATGCAAGACCAAGACTGAATTTGGGCAACACTAAAAGTAATATTACTTTGAGGTTTGTATGAGTCCCTTTTATAGAGTTTCACTGTGAAAGGTGGCACGCCAATAGAGAATTTTTTATGATTGATATGGGCAAGCTCCCAAGTATGAATATTGACATACTAGACTTACAAATAGTTATTATCTTTACTAGTTAGTGCCCGCAACTTTGTTGCGCAAAAATTTGTTTATCACGCGGGAACGGTACATTTTTCCAGGATTAAAAGTATCCTACATGTTGTCCAGATTTAATAGCTATTAAACAAAAAAGATTTATTCAAATCTGTGCCAGTATTTCTCGAGATTAGCGCGTACAAACAGATAAACAGACTAGTTTTTTTTGACTATATGTGTTCCATTACTGTTCGTGATCACCCCTACATTGATTATATTGTAGAAATATTAAATGCACAAACACTCCAATTTTACTGTTTCATTATATGTATAGATAGATATTTTTTATAATATATATATATATAAAATTTCTATATCTATCTATACCTGAGCAGAGTTATCATAGTGTATCCCTGCGGATACTTCGGAGAATAATAATGACAGTTTCTTTTTATGTGAATTTTTTTTATAACCGAGCATGGCGTTACTACTCGACTAACTTACAATATTGACAAAAGACAGAAACTTCCTATATAACAAAGGTTAAAAATCACAGATTCTAATAGTTGTCACGCTTTAATAAAGACTTTCGATGACGAAAAAAATAGTTTATCCCGAAAAACTGTCAAAATTTCTATACTTTCGCATGTCTACCGACGCTACGCTAGCCCTGCCCTATTATCACTTTGTTTCGTTACGCCCCGTATAAAGTTAGTAGTAAAAGTTGCCTAGCCGTTGTGGCTTGCAAACTCAGCTTGCAAAATGTAGCTCTTTTAACTTGCAGGTGTATCGCCGAGTGTTGCCTTTTATTTGGCAGTGTTTTTACCCTAATGCGCCAGAAAGAGGGTTATGTTTTACGAATACACATTTAAATAAAATTTACAAATTGCAACGGTACCTCAGAGAATTTAGAGAATCAGCTAACATTTATCTTTTATAACCCTAAGTCAGAAGAGTTGCGTTCATCCAAGTTATATTAACGCGTTATGAAGTGGGCATGGGACAGCTACTTCAATTAAAAGTACGCCTAAACTAACCGGGTTTCGAGTAGAAACGATTCTATGAGATAAATATTTGCTAATAAAATAAGAATATTATTTCTACGCTCTGATATTTAATGTTAACAACGTTGATAAGATGTTATTATAGAATATTATCTATTCATTTCATAGCTCGGCAAATCCTAGCCAAATAGTTACAGTACGCCATTTGGCGTTGAGTAACTTGTAATATTCATCATTTCTCAGGCTTCAGTGACTCTAAACGGTTCAAACTCCCGGTTCCTATTTTTCTCTTTATTTATTCTCTCCTCGATGCCAGAGAACACTCATAAAACTATACTTCCTTGTTTTACAGTCTTTTATATTTCACTACAAGAAAATGACTTGTATCCATTTACAAAGAAGGTATTGTGAAGTAAAATTTAATACAGTTTTTTTCCAAATTAAACAAAATTGCAGCGTTTATTATCATTCTCTTGCAACTTGCGAGTGTAGTTAATCTCTTGCAGGGACTGTCTAATATTAATTTATGTTGACTATTATAGACTATTTAGGGTAAAAATTTATATTTTTATTTGGTTAGATTTTTTTTTCTTTTTTAGGCAAAGATATCGAATCTCTATCTACTTGGAATAATTATAATTTAAAAGCCTATCAGTTTTGAATTAAAACATTGAACAAAATATTTAAAAAAATGATATTAATTATTAAGTTGCACATTACTATCAGCTATTCACCTAAATTTAAGTTATCCTTAATACTGTGATAATCCCCCGTGATTGCCTTGACAGATGGACAGACGATCCAAATTCTATAGACAGTAACTATTTGTATGACAGCCCCTATTTATTAAATTCAATTGTACGAATTTACTGCTTCCAAATATGCCGTAACAGTTTTGGTCTTTATAATTAATTCTTTAGGTCATTATAAAATAATCATTATTAATAGTCGAGCGTTTTCCAAATTTGGATTCAAAGATCTATTTCGGTCTCCGGATGTGTTAGACTAGCCTAAACAAAAGCCGATCACCTCCATGAGCGTCCGTAACCTTTGGTTCGCACTCGAGAGGTTGTTGCAGGTTCAAACCCCGGTGGAGGCTTGTACCAACGAGATATTTTCCGATCTCAAGTACATAATACGGATGCTCATTGCAGTGGGATGGCCATGCTTCGGCACGAATGGGGCGGCTCAACCGCAGTGATACCACGGCCTCACAAAAAACTAGCGTGAAACGGCATTGTGCTGTGTTTCCTTCAGTGAATGAGTTTACCAGGGGCCGAATTTCCTTAATCCCCCTATCCCCTCATAAACGCATGCAACGCGCCGGCAACGCACTTGCTACTCTTACGAGAGTCCATGGGCGCCTGCGGTGCCCCCTAAATATCATTAAAAAAAGTGACAGCGATCTAAAAGCTACGCACGATCTGACTGGAAGTACACCGTGAGTCATATTCACACATTTGCTTTATTTATGTGCGAACACATTTACGTCTCTTTGTAGAACTTTACGGTCCCCACCCATAGCACAGTGATGTAGTTATTACCCGTTGAGAGTATTTCTATGTATCATAAAATCCTGTTTCTCATTGTTGTGATTACTGAAGACTTGCACAAGAAACGCCCATGCGAGGAAGTCGAGAATTAAGATATTGCGAAGTGCATTGTTAGTTTATTGCATGAGAGAGGAGAAAACAAGACTTTTAAAGGCGTAAATTCTAACGGTATTAAAGTAGGTAAATACGGTTAAAAAGTTTACATTTCTAAATACTGTTTTGAACAACGAATTCAAAAAAGGCACTTTACTTCGACAGTAAGCTAAACAGATGTTTACTTACGCAACAAAATAAAAATTATGTTACTTAATTAATTGATAGAGATTGAAACAAAGTAGTTAAAATGACTAATCCCACTTAAGACGAAACGATGAATACAAAACATTGCATGATAACAACAAGACAGTAAATCATAAGATAATAGCAACACTCGGAATAGTTGTAATGCGCGTAAACCACAAACATCAGAACACTTGTTGCCGACACGTTTATTACGAACGAAACCTCGTAAAATACAAGGTGAAGTTTGATTGTTAAAAACAAACCAGCCAGCACTTGTTTCTAATGCGGTTTTGAGGCCAGCATCTAATTTGCTTTGATTCATGCCAGACTACAAAGGACAAGGAGTAAAACAAATTAGTAAACTTTTCGAATGAGCATTTGAGAGTCGTTAAATCTAGACAATTACACTGTATTTTGTTTCATATATGTAAATTTTATACTATCAAAGTTATATATTGTGATAATAACAGTTACAGTCAACAGTGTTACAATGATTGATGTTCATTCAAGTATCTTAATACGAAATTTCAATGTTAGAAAACACCTGCGTCTAACTATTTCAGCAAAGACGAAAACTAATTTGCATTTTTTGTAAGGCGCAGATGTGAAAAACTCATCTGTTTCACTTAAAGCTCTAATGACCCCCAGAGGTATACTAAACAGCGAACATTCTAAATTTGAAGAAGCAAATCGTTCGATACGCAACGGAAATAGAAGACACATGATCCCGCGGGAAGCCGAAGAAAAAACGTAAAGGAGAAACATATGACCTCATTTGTCGCAGCGTGAATTATTATGTTTGATAGTTCTCGCTTCGTCGTCTTCGTCTCACTTTGTGTCATCTATAATTTTATGCTCTACATTTATCAATTTCAGAAGCCAAATGTTCTTTAAAGCTTCTTTATGTAAGTGAAGCTGGGATTTCATAGAAGTTGATTTTTATCCTTTTTTTTCTTTTCTACTTATATATTAAATTCTAAATTTAAAAAGTTGTAGCTATGCCTAGATTTTTTTTATCGTGTATTATTGAAAATGAAAATACAAATGCTTTTATTTTTAAAAGCTTAAATTAACATTTTAATTTAAAAATTCAATTATATCTTACATAGTTTGTGATGACAAAAAAACATGCATATTGCGTAGTAACTTTATGCTCTATAACTACTGGGGTAAAGTATAAAATGCACCAAAGAATGATTTCGGCCTGTACAAATATTATTTTTATAAACTTCGCCAGATGCGCGGGCGCACATCGACGACTAATGACACTCGGGCGACGATGTAAACACTCAACTAGAGGCACTGTCAAAATCATCAGTTCTGTAAAAAACTAAGAGTACCGTTTCTGGTTTGTTTGTATATCATGTTGCACTTAATGTTACATTTTGTATATTTGTTACTGTAATATATACTGTACGCACTGTAAATGGTATTGCAATATTTTGTATAAAAAAAATACAAAATATTGCAATACCTGAAGATTGGTAGGTAGATTGGAAAAACTATACATGAAGTAGAGAAAAATGTACCATTTTAACAAGAACAAACAATTACAATACGTACATCTAAAATTACAAAGTGAACAGTAACAAACCTAATGTCGACGTAGCTAATATTTAATAATGGCTGCCGTATCTCGTTCGCCATTTTCTTTAGCGAAAATACTTTTACAGACAAAGAAATGCCGTAACTTGATATACAAGTTAAATGTTAGCAAACGTTTTGTGTTTTGCAAAATCAAACACAAACGGAGTGCTTCAAAAAATATGTCACGTCAAGGACGAATGGCTAAGAAGAACATGGGTTCAGTATAGGTATAATGTTTAAAATTAGAGCAGCCTCTCAAAAATATTAAATTATTTTTTTAATGTTTAATAGTACTAGTAAATAAAACATAGTTATTTATTAACAGCTTATGAATTACACCCATTTGAATATATCCTGAAATGGAAACATAAATCTACCCACTTTTGGCATCCATGACTAACAATTAATTATGTTTTTAATATCTTAAATTTAATATAATAAGTACAAAAACATTTTAGAAGCAAGACAGAAAACAATAATAGATTTAACATGTAACAGACAACGGGACGGTGTTTTTAAGTCAACAGCGGATCTCAGAAACGGGAAGGAGGTAGCGAAATTCAAAGTAAACAATAGCTACCAGAAAGTCGAGCCAAGATTATTGGAGAATTTGTTTTAAGCCACTCGAGGCTCCTGTAAATATTTAGCTAAGTCTTTCTAAGGCCTTATGTCGAGTATTTCACCTGGCGTTTGAGATTTTAAAATGTTTGTTTTGCGATCAAAGGAATGACATGTTTTCTTTTTTTATACAAGCGAATGTCAATTTGTTAAATATTATTTCTTATAATATGCAGAAATAAATGTTATAAATCAATAAATTGTTAATGTTAAGATATTTTTTTGATAAATGCTTAACTTCAACATGAACTTTGCCTTATTATAATAATAGCCAAAAATAAGCAACTATAAGGACTAAAAACTGTTAATCATCAATTTTTACTATTCTTTTTAGAAAATACGGATCTATAATAAAATAATCTTCAAACGAATGAAATATAACTATTGGAAAAATAGTTGTAGTAAAATAAGAATAAACTGTGACATCCAATACTGAAATAAAAGTTTCTCTGCATATTGCTACACGTGTTATCAATCAGGACGCGGGTGTTTTTGAACGTATGAACAGACAGACAGTCGTAAAACTCGATGTGTCTGATTGGTACCACGTTTGTGTAACGTTTGCTTTTAATTAAAGGATATGTGCATGAGAGAATGTAGACATAAAATAACCCTGATTAGGTGATTCCATAACTTTTATGATACATTTAACCTAGATTCTTACTGTGATTCTATTTTAGAAGTTATGATGAGAAATTATCTTTTATCATGAATAATCTAATAACAAGAAAAATGATCATTCGTTTATGAATAGGTAAATAAATCTTAAACTAGTAAGAAAGATCTTAAAATATTTTTAGCCAGTATTTGAGGGGCTTTACTTATTTAAGACTGCCTAATTAATAATAAAGGCTTCATTTATTGTGTATAAATAGAAAATTGAGTACTAAATGGATAAAGTTCCAATAGATTTTACAATTGGCACAGAAATTGAAAATGTGATTTAGTTTTGCAATGTTTAAAGCGATTGAGCACAGCAGTCGCTTCGCTTTTTGATTCAGTGATACATTGCTGGCAAAGAGGCTTTCGACTTTAATATTTCTATTTTATGTAGTGGAAAAGATGTTTGCATTATTTTATTATGAAGCAAGTAACTTTTCAAGTTTTATAAGAGCGAGATTTTTATGCTTAGTTTCTAATGAATGATAACTCACAGATTAGTCATTTGTGCTGTATATGAATAAAACGGACAATCTTAAGTATAAAGATATCTCATTGTGGCATTATAACACAAAATATATGTATACTTTGGCGCATGGAAAAATACCTGTAACTATAATCTATACTGTAATCGTATAATATTTCTAATATTTAGTCACATCTCATCCTATAATATTAATCAATTAGTGATGAATAATGATGAAAAGTGAACAGTTGATCACATTAGTTCTGCAACGCCGCAAAATGCGATTGCTTTGAATTTGCATAATAGCATTGATGTTCTGAATGTTCAATTTTTTTCTTAATATTTTGCGTTTGACAATTTTGTCCCCTTGTAACGCTTGACTAGTTACCCCGTGGCAGTTTCTGTTATAGATATGGGGCACTTTACTATGGTTGATGACAACTCGCGGTCATTTAAGTGCATACCCTTTAGTTAGTGGAGACCCCCTCACTGTGTATTTTTGGTCTCGACACAAGATTTCGAATAGATTAATACAGACGCTTCATACTTTACCTATTTTTAAGTGTTTCAGCGGTATTGTCGAACTTATTTTCGGATATTCCATATATGTAAATAATGACAAAATCTAAACAAAAAGTCGAAAGACATAGGGGAAAGCGCCAACGGCCTGTCGGCGGTGGCAGGAAAGGAAGTAAATATTTTCCCTTTTCTGTCTATTGCGCGAATAAAATATGTGTCTGTTTCGTTTTTACTTGCCTTTTTCCGAAGTGTTGATATTTTATTGACTAACAAGTTTTTGCATCTCTTCTTATTTTTTTCTTTCTTACGTCCTGAAATTATTATAAGTTACTTTGAATAACTGTTAGTATGACAAGATATGCATTTATAAATATAATCGTAATAGGAAATGAGTAACAGGTATTCTGTTACTTTGTTGCGACTCTTACATCTATAACAATACGCTGTGATTATCTTGTTACACCGGGCATAAAAGTACCACATTGCGTTTACAGTTATCAATACTCATAATTTCTTTCCGCGGTCTTCAAACCGCACGCCATTATTATTACAAATCAATCCTCGAAGACAGATGTGTAACTTCAGCGCTTAAAAACGTCGTCGTCTGAATTTCAACCCTAAGACGAGACTTTAAGATTTGAATTTATCCAGGATCAGTGCTAGACACTACAGTCCCTATATTTAGAATGTCACTTAATAGCATACAATTTCGTCGGCAATAACATCGATTGTGTCGGTGCAGTCATAGGAAAATGGTCAACGGAACGGAAAATTTGTCGAAGCCATTATTCGCACTGGCGCTTTGGACGATTAAATTCGATATGCGAGAGTTAGGTAACACTCGCGGCCAAAACTGCCTTCAATCACTGAATCGGAGCATTTATTTTACATTTCAACGCGCGTACTTGCAGTTTTTCAGAGCCATTTGGATGGTTCTTTTATTTTTTTACAACAATAGCATTTTGGTTTTTTTTCTCTAGGGATGTGTTATTCTGGTTAAAATTTGTAATTTATTATGGTTATAGACATAAAAACAAATACTTAAATATTTATAATCATTTTTAACAAGCGTTGTATAACTAGCGACGATCATAATATTAGTAGAAAATTTTGCAGCATTGTTATTTTGTAAGAACTGTATCTCGTTCAGTGGTTTGGATGTAAACATTATGGTAGTAAGTTCTATTATTCTATGTAGTAAATAATAATAAGCTGCGAAATATTTCCGTGAATCACTTCGTTAGAGACAAAGTAGCCTCGACAGTCGTCTAACGCAAAAACTTTCTTTAACATCAAAGTAATTCATAACAAGATAGACGCGGATTCCGCTCGCAATTTTAGACAAAGAAAATTTGTAGATTTCTTTTGTTTTGCAAAACAAAGGAGCTCGGTAAATCTAGGGGATTCTCCGCGATTGAACCCTATGGTATATGCAGTTGTTTCAAAGTAAACAGACTGACCCTTCCTGAGTAAATACGAGTATAGGAAGTTGGCCTGATTCATTGTAGTGATTACAAAGGAGAATTTTTGGAGCGTTTTCCTTTAGCCAATTTAGGAAAAATGTGACGTCATTATAGTATAACGGGATATAGAAGTCTGCGAAGCTACCAGCGGGGTTAGCATTGCGTTTTCTTGTCGATTCGTAGGAGAAAGATCATTATCTTTCCATGTGAAATTTCTTATAACCGAGCATGGCGTTACTATTCGACTCGAAATTCAATGTCAACAAAAGACAACATCCCTCTCATCAACTTGTTCATAGCAATAGTAATAGTATTATTTTCCTAATCATTGATTCTAATCAGTTCTAATAGTCGCCATGCTTTTCTAAATACTTATTACAAAGAGTTATTTCTATAACAGAACAAATTGAGATAAGGAAGATATCTCAAAACACTTTCAAAATTTTGACGACATGCCGGACCTGCTGGAGTGTTATTGATTTTTACTACATCCTCAGATATTTTTTTTTATTACATGAATAATTTTCACGAATTTCGAGCTGGCCTGGTGAACTTTGTTTCGTCTACCTGTTAAGATAAGCCTTGTCTAGGTTTCGAAAAATATTTCTAGATTAAAATTATCGAAAATTAATTAAGCCCGTTGAGAAAATTAGCAACAGTAACAAAATTGAGAATATACTTTATATTTAGTTATAAGAAATAATAAATAACTTTTTCTTACATTCAGCTAAATTAATGGTGATTCAGAGATCCAGCAAGAAATTTGCAATGTGTCAAAAAAGTCAACAATCATATTAATTTGAGAGATGAAATCTGTTTGTATGAAACAAATGTGAGAAATAAATATAAAGATGAAAGCACTTTGTCATCGCGGCAGTCGGGATTGCGGTAACAAACAAAACGATTCGAAAATGTGCCGCCGTCTTTGGTATTAAATTACAAATCTCATAAGGGGGGGAACAATTTGACAAGTGTATTTATGTACTTCTTCCGAGTGCTCGTGTGATATCATTAAAATTTACTTATTTCTGGTGATAAAGGATTTCTTAGGATTCCGTTACTAAATGTGCAGGTACCTTATATTTTAGAATATTTAGGATATGACCTGTGTGATTGACCCGTGCGAGTTTCTTACGCCGGTTCTTGTCGCCGGGTTAGTTCCCGAACCGGTGGTAGGCACCGTAGTCTCGACGTTCAGAAAGTGTACTTTAACTACTAATTTTGACTAAAAAGATTTTGATTTACAGAGACAGACTAAGAGACAAGTATCGGACTGCTTCGACAGATTTTATAATTTGTCGTGACAAAGCCCGACTTCTAATAACGGTTTCGGTTTACTTGAAAATGTTGAACGTAGAGTACGTTCGAAATCCAAAAATAGCATATAATTAAAACAATAATAAAGTATCAGTGCCTGTTTCACCGCTTACTGATAAACTATCCACAACTTTTTTGACAGATTTTCCATACAACATCTGTCAAATAAGTTGTGGATAGACTATGCGTCACTTATCAGTAATCGGTGAAACAGGCCCTTAGTATAAGATAAAGATGTTTCACTTACAAATAAGCAAAACTTGCATTGGCTGCACTCAAACATTTAAAAATACCATTTCGAAAATACAAGCCGAATAAAGAACGAAATAAAGAACAGATTAACGTCTCCCCAAGCCTCTGTTTCTAGATCTTCCGAGTTTTATTCTTGTTCCACTAATCAGATTATGAACATTGCGGCTCGGACGTTTTGAATTAATTGTAAGGAGATTTCGCTCCACTACCCTTAAATGGACTTAAATCGTTCACTTTAAATCCTCGGGTATTCACGTTTCATACTTCAATTTAAACTTTACTGAAAATGGAATGTGTTTAAGAGTGCGGCCGAATAAGTTAATTTTCTGATTTTGATTTTGAAATTATCTCCAACGTAACAGATAATTACCTTATCTGGCCAAAAATCTGATGCACGATATTTTACAAGATGATCGCTCAAAATATTTTTAACAATTAAATGAATATTTTTCTAATCGTAATCAGTACCATTTACCACGGATAAATTTGATTGAACAGAACCTTCTTGCGCACATCAGAAACCCTGTAGACACCAGCTAGACTATTATTTTAAACCAGTTGGTGCCCGCAACACGTTTTACCCGCAACCGTACATTTTCTATTACTATATATTGCCCAGACCGAATAGCTATTAAACAAAAAAATATTCAAATCCATCCAGTAGTTACCTCAGTAATTTGTCTGTTCATCTGTTTGTACGCGCTAATCTCAATCAGCGCGTACAAACAGATAAACAGACAACTTTTTTTTGTCGATATGTGTCTAGCACCCCCTCATTGATATGCAAAAATATTGAATGTACGGACAATCCAATTTAACTTTTTTATTATATGTATAATATAGAAAATACTACCAATAAATGAATCAATATAAGTTTTAAATAAAACAGACATAGTACAGCGGGCCTGAATGTCATCTGACGTTATTTGGGATAAGCTGTGATTTCTCTCGCGTCTGTATAATTTCATCAACTTTGATTTCATTGTACTTGACATGTTATGTCAATTAGAAGAATGATATTAGATTAATGTAATGCCTTGTTGACAATCATAACATGTAACCAAGTAAGTCGTTTTAAAAGGTATGGAAAGAGCCTAATTTCTAATGTTTTTCGACAGCTAAGCGGAAAAGAAATTGATCGGACGCGACTTACGGACGCGGCTGACAGTAGGTGTCTATATAATAATGGTACTTTGAAGTGAAGTGTGCAAGCTATGATGTCAGTCGCGGACGTTTTTGTAGGGGCTGTCAGCCGCGTCCGTATTGTCTGGTTTACACGTACTAAGTAGATAAGTAGTTAACTAAATTTTAACTTAATTTTAAGTTAATAACTTCATGTAAACACATAATTTAGAAGCCAGTGGCAAGTTATGTCACTTAAAATTTAGTTGACTCCTTATCTACTTAATACGTGTAAACCACACATAAGTCGCCACCGATTGTTTTTTTTCAGCTTTAAGCTGTATAGTGTTTGATTGCTTTGGTTTGCCTAATGCCAAATTGTAAACCAATTAACATTGCTGTAAAAAAAATACTACAAAACCAGGGATTATATAGTATAGGCACAATAGGGCGCAATGTTGATTATTTTGCTTTCGATTATATATTTCATTTATGCAAATAATATTATGGACATTAATATTATAGTTCTGAATGGGATGATAAAATAAAATCATGATGAATACTTATTATCGTTATTCGTCAAGTATGAGACACAATTAAGATAATAATAAAATTATAATTTCTCCGTTCGGTAATTTATCAAAACTCGACCGAAAAAAACAAAATGCGTTCGTGATGGAAACATAATTTTGTTCCTATAACTACAATAATCATAGATGAACATAATTCGTTCTGGTTTTTTTGTCCCGTAAAAGATGGATCGATTTGTTCCTGATCAAGGTTATTTGTAACTGATTGATTTAGTCCCTTGTGTTATTATTTACCATTTTGGTAAAAAAAAATAAAACGGAATTACTCACTGACAGTGATCTACCGAGGCACTAGTCAAAGTACAAAGCACTGGCTGGGTCGGGCTGAAATGTTTTTTGCAGACGTATATGTTATCACATATGCGTTCGCTAGGAAAGGGTTTTTTAAAAATTCGATTCCCAAGGGGATAAATAAGGGATGAAAATATTAAAACTCTCAACGGCAGCGAGGCAAAAGCTATTTTGACTATAAAACTATTTACGCTATAAAATGTTTCGTACAATAAAGCTATAAGCACGTTATTAATTGTTATAGACATAATTTAGTATGGAGCGTTTCGCACATCACCGACCTCCAAACATCCCCCGGGTGAAGTGTAGCGAGGTATTGTTGTTTTATGTTACTAAACGGACCCTTTGGGGGTAAGAGGGACGAACTTTGCCGTATCGATCCCGATAAACGCTGTATTAATATGAATAATTTTAGGCGTACCAAAATTCATCCATACTCATTATATTAAAAATATTAGTATGATTTAATATTAGTGTGTTGGTTTATTTGATTGTTTGTTCTTCCTTCACCTTCCTTCTAAAGAAGCATAAAATCGATTTGATTTTTAGCAAAGGCATAGTCGAAATGGAGAGTAACATAAGCTGCTTTTAAACTCGAAAAATTTATGCGATTATCAAATTCCACGCAAGCAAAGATGCAGGCAAAAGAAAGTTCAAGAATTTTACAAATTAATCGTTTAACCTTTTTTAATAGGGTTTTTAAAAGAGTAACAAAAGCAAGTAATAATAATTTGGGGTATGCGTATATTTTAGCCCAATATCATAATAATTTGCATTTAATAAATTTTGTATTACACGTGTCTTTATTTATGAAATTAACCGAATTTTTCGGAAGTTCAAAAAAGTTCAATGTGTCTACAGCTATAATTCAAGTCCTTTAATTCATCTTTACTTGACCAGAAGTAAATGTGTAATTAAAGGGCCATGTCTCTGTCATTACAACGTAATTCCTTTGCCATTCTTCTGTCATTGCCCACCAATTAAGGTGAGAGTCCTTTATCTTATTTTAAATTAAATTGCACTAAATTCGTATACATTAAAATAACTTGTTTTATTTTAAGCAGTATTTTCATATACAAAGTTGTAGCTTTATATCACCACAGCAAAAAAAAACTAAATATGTTTTTTGAGTATATTAAAATCTTTAATGAAATGAAGAAATATTTATTGTACAAAAAAAAAATACAAAACAAATTGATAAGTTTCTTTGTAAGTTGAATTATAAACAGTTTCTTGTCTCGAAATTAATAAAAAATAAATAAATAAAGAAGATGTATCTGAAATCAAAAGAAAACTAACAATATAGCTCTTTAACGCATGCACAGCCATAAAAGATCTTAACTACTTCTAGAAAGATATTATTTATATTGTTCATAATATTGTCATAAACGGAGCCAGAGTACGATATTTACTGCGTAGATACAAGTTGAAGAAAAAGCTAATGTAGCATGGAGTAGGAATATCGCTGGTAGGTCACATGTAAATAAATAAAGACAGAAACGTGTATAAATCATTTTCATATCCCCGGACGTATTATATCATCTAGGTATATTAAACTAGCTTTTCCTGCGGCTTCACTCGCATAAAGGAGTATTTTTATACAAGCTTTTATCACGAACTTCACCCGCTGGAAGTAACATTTCGTAAACGCTTAAACACGAATTCATTTATTTTGAATTAGCAGCTCAGAAAAAAAAAATTTTAGGTCTCTAGCTTAAGAAATGACGAACTTGCGAAGGAAAGTTTATGGAAATTTTAACCATCTTTTAACCCTATTAGGGGTAGAATTTCAAAAAATGAATGAAAAAAGTTTTAGACAACCTATGTGGCTCAGGCAAGTTAACCATCAATTTATCCATGAAGAATAATAACAAATCCAGCATTTTTTTCTGACAATTTCTAGAGTAAGTTTGGTCATTTGATTCCGCAATGCCGTGCAAAAATATGTTTCCAAATGTACTTTCTGACTACTTGAAATTTAGATTTCTCACCAACACCCAGTTGGACAGCTCACAAGTGAAATTATAGCACAAAATCTTATTGTTTTATGCTCTTCTATCGTCCTATAAAGGTCTCCGCAGGTCATATGACCCATCCATTTTGTGGGCGGGTTAGTAGTCTATAAGGTCTTACCGCGGGACCAGACATGGTGTAAAGCCTCCATAGATATTACATCATTACGTAATGTAATTTTAATAATAATAATAATAATAATATCTATGGACGCTTCACACCACGTCAGTCTGGCCCTGTGCTAAGTACCCGAGGGA
>JAOTAV010065268.1:0-14221 GCA_026546445.1 Cyclargus thomasi | reverse complement strand
CTTGTAACTTTGTTGTTTTCAATTTTATCAAAAAAACTGATTGGACTACATCGTTTTTCAATAACGTAAGATTTATTTAAATTAAATAATAAAAAACCATGCATATTCCCTATTAACAAGAAAAGTAAGGACGGGCCTGTAAAATTTTTCTCTTCGCTCATGTCGACCTTTAATACGTACATAAATAACTATGTAACTTAAATGCGTATGAAAATCGTACATGAACTGAATGAAGCCGGCAACCGACACCGAAATCAGTAGGCTAGATACTCGTGACCAGAGATACAACGCACAGATAGCCAAGGATGCGTGTACCCACATTTTTAGTAAAAGCTTACCAAATAGGGATGCATTTGTCGTGATGGTATGCAAGACCACTGTTGAAAAAGAACCAAAACCTGTGCCGTGTAGCTAGTTGCTGTTCTTTTGTTATGGTAACAAAATATCTGGCTATTTTAGAGATGTAAGCTGAGAAAGTAACTTTCTTGATAACCAGATGTCCTAGGCAGTGCGTATGCACATTGCATACTTATCTTGATCTTAATAACTTCTTATTCTTGTGTGCGGGTGTTTATCGAGTTAGGAAATTTTTCGTGTGTTCAAAGGGTCTCGAGAAAGGTTTAAATTCACAAATTAACCCAGTAGGACAACATCTGTAAGGACTGCTAGTATTATATAATATTTTCGTCTTATATATAAAATTCTTGTGTCACATTATTCAACCCCGACGGAACAACGCTATCGGAACTGCGACGACTTGCAGATTCTGCAAGGAGAAGGAAGAGACACCTGGCCATCTTCTTCTCGTCTGTCCTGCCCCCCTAGACGAGTGGCAAGCGATTAACGTTGGCGATAATGATGATGAAAATGGGATTGACATATTCGAACTCGACTAGATCACGTGACTTTCGGTTCGTCTACGTCAATGCCATACAAAAGTACCCCAAGCGATTATCGTAAACGATGCTCGCTTGACACTTGTCTAGGGGGGCTGCTCTACAACAGAGCAGAAACAGGCACATTGGGCGCTACGCTGCTCCACAGAGGAAATTTGTAACCCCAAAGCCGATCACTTCGTTCAATTTATGAGTAGCATTAGGTTGCGAACGGTGCTCTAATACGAAGGAGTCACAACATATCGTTAAGGGTCGCAGTGACGCCAGGCCCACAATGATCCTGCCTTGGGAAAAAAATGTATAGATAAACTACATAACTACATTCGTTGATCTAATGAGCAATAATTACTCATTGTCGCGTTCGTGATTAAAATCTTTTCGTTCTCAGAAGCAAGAAAAGCTTGAGTAAGAGTGTATGTTAGATCATAATCTGTTGAATACTTGGGCGTGTTGTGTTATGATAATGTTTAAACGTTCATAATTAAGTGAAGCTTATACCATGAGTAAGGGATTACTCAAGACGCGTACACACTGAAACATTTTACGATATTATCATTTACCGACTGCTTAAGGTCATATTATGCCATGTTTTACCATAATGTATTCTTGTAGGACTACAGGGATAGTATTAAATATATAAGGCTGCAGGATAGGCTAGCCTATCAACAAAATCTGATAGTGGACTTAATCAGTGGCGTAACTATACCGCTCGAGGCCCGTGGCAAATTCGTTTTCGTTCCACCATGTCAAACCTTATAGTTACGCCACTAAACTTAATAACTATACATATAATAAAACACTAAAATTGGTGTGCCTGTACAGTTAATATTTTTACAAACTTATCAATGTAGGGGCTTAGGAACAGCAATAGAACACAAATCGACAAAAAAAGTTGTCTGTCTGTCTGTTTGTACACTGACATCAACTAGTGTAGGAATAAATCCTATTTACTGGATGTTTAGGTTAGTTTAGGTTGTGTACATGTCCATGAATATGTAGAGTTCGCTGTGAAAGAAGCACCGCTGATAGTGAAAAGTAGCTTTTAGTATTTGTATGGCCAACTTTACCCATACAACATCAGGGAATATTTCTGCTCGTACGGCGAATAGAACATCGCGCCGTACTCCTGATGGCTTCTAACGAGGCTGTTGTTAAGAGTAGTGATAACTTTCACGTCAGAAACACATCATCATCGACATATCCGTAGCACAAAACCTAACTTACGACAAGCCATTTTGCAACAAACTGCAATGTGTTCTTTAAACGCAACATCGTTGGTAATGTTAATGCCAAGGTTAACAGACATAGGTCTTGTCAATGACTCAGAAACATAAACCTCTCCAAAATGTAACCTTTTTTTTTTTAACGGGTCTTGGTCATGTGTGGTAACACATTCCCACCACTGCATCTCCTGTGTCGCCAGGATCGACAGCGGTATCCAACCACGAAAACCGTTTGATATGATCTCAGGGATCCCGAGGGACGTGCTAAAGCTAATATTATAAATGTAAAAGTGTGTCTGTCTGTTACCTGTTACGCCCAAACTGCTGAACTGATTTCGCCGAAATTTGGTATGCAGATATTTTGAGTCCTGACTCGCGACTGCCGAGGAAGGACATGGGATACATTTTATCCCGGAAAAAGGTACGGTTGCAGGCTTTATCTAGTTTGGTGTATGTCGTTAGTAGATGTGCAATGCTAATAAGCCAAATGTCTAAAAACCCTACAGCAGAAACTATTGCATTCTAAACATCAACTTATGTTTATTTCTAGAATGGCTATTTAAAGCCCTTCATTTTGATACCCTACTCGACCTAAATAGGCGGAAAAAAAATTTTGAGACCTCACTATTTTGACTTTAAATTCCGCCATTTTGATTTTTTATTTTTTAATATACCCGGTGTCAGTTGCGGTCACAAGACGAATCTAACTTTACTTATACGTCAAAATCGATCAAGCCGTTTAGGCTGCAGTGCGTGCAAAACTATACATATGTACATACAGACATACTCTCGAAAAACATTACCCTCCATCCACCATGGCGTAGCCGGGTAAAAAATTAAAATATGATCCATACATCCAATTCCAACTAAAGCACACGGATCAAAGACCTACAAAATTCAATTTATATAAGTAAAACAATTGATGTATTTCATGCGCGGCTGCACACACAAACATTTGCCATCCCAATATAATGATCTTGTTTACAAACGCTTAAATAAAACATGTCATCTATTTTGTCCACAGTCCCCTTCTGGTTCGAGCACTGGCGCAGCGCAAAATCCACTTTCATTTGCGTGCCCGGTGGCGGCTTCAGCTTTCATGCGGCCCGGCTGGGCCCGAGAGTGTGCATTCGTAAAAATTTTGTGAAAGCGGTTTTTTGGCCGACACGCTATGCCCCGGCATAGAATACCCTTCCCAAATAGCGACGGCAAAAAAACGTTCGTATTATGTTGTGGGCTATTCGAACTGCACTCAGAGATAAGCAGTTCTGAATGTTATGCATCACTACATCTAATATTTTGTGTTATTTGGTAACGTAACGTCCAAATGGAGGGCTGCGTTTATACCGTTGTGGACTTTTATTCGACTAGGGCAGAATTTAAGTGATAAAGAGAATGTTGTTATTATTTAGCTTTATCATATTTTTCTTTATATATAATATGCACATTTTCCCTACATTTATATCATATAGGTATTTGTTTTATCATATTTATATTCTATTCGTATAAAGAGAATTAATAATAAAATAGAGATATGTGAAAATGAGCTGAGATGGAAAGTAACATAGACTGCTCATGGTCTGGAAAAAAAACGTGACCCTTAAATAAATAAATGAAATTTTATTTTAGACTAAATTTTGTCATTATTTTGGTTAAAAATGTTAGTAACATTATGACTATTATATACTATGTTAGTGGTGTTTGTTTATATTTATTATTTGTCTTTAAATTTCACTCTTATGAATTGATGAGGCCTAGTTCTATATCCACCCAAATGTCTTTGAAAGGGACAGCCTGGTCTAGAGGAAATGAAAAATATTTGTATTTTTACGCGATTTTAGAACGGCATGCGAGCGAAGTCGCTGCATAAAATTATTGTGATATTAATATGAGTACAAGGTAACCTCCCCTAGTAAAATTTTTCATGAGATACGAGAGAAAAGCTAATAAGGTCTACCGAATAAAAAGATTTTTATGGAATTTGCTATATAATAGAATACAAATACGTTATGAACTGTTAAAGGTATCGGTTTAGCAGACCTGAAGAGGCAACAAATCGACAAAATTTTACAATTCATAATATGAGAACAGATAGGAAGTATGGCCACCGGTCAACTCACTCACTAAACGAAACAAAGCACAACGCCATTTCACACAAGTTTTCTGTGAGGCCGTGATTTCAGTCTGGTCGAGCCGGCCCATTCGTGCCTATGGCACATAGCTCTCGCACGGCAATGATCATCCGTATTACGTACTTGAGGTCGGAAAATGTCTCATTGGTACACGCCTCTACCCAGGTTTGTAATTACGCTCTCTCGACTGCGAACCAAAGGTCTTACCCACTAACAAAGAGACAAACACACTTTCAAATTTATAATATTAGTATTGAGTTTGTATTTCGGTGTGACAGTCAGCCGAGTAGGGTCAGGAGTTTATATTTATATTTTCCCTGGCGAGTAACTCTACACATACAGGGTGTATGTATATATACTATGCGGCGGACGTCCACACCCTTTATTCTCTTTCACTTTTTACCAATTTCCAATATGGTGGAAAAATTGAATTATTTCGTTCATTTTTTGCACAACGTGTCTGTGAGGGCTGTTACATTGTAGAGGTTGTTGTCTAAAATTGTTTGTAAATATTTTTTTACACGAGAATCCAATACTAAAATATTACCTGTGAATGATGAAAGTTTTTATCCTGTTTGAAGATTTTTTTACTATTAGATAGACAAACTACGAATAAAAACATTATGGAGAAGTGATTCCATTAAAAACATTTTCGACGACACTTTGAAAATATACCATTTTATAACTAGGTGGCACTAACCTCTATGTGTATAAATGCGCTGGACTGACGACAGCCTTTGAAATTACAGCTCAGTACTGAGACAATTTGAAGCGCCTCGCGTGGTCGGGAAAAGAACTAAATCTGACGTAATTTGCAAGTGGCTTCTTAATAATGAATGAAATAAATTAACATTCAATAGTGCTAGAAGTTTTCTGTAGATAAAAGTTATATCGATATCTGTGACTTATAAGTGTTATAAGTATGTAGAGGTAAGTAATAAATAATGGTATAGAATCGAAAATATATTATTGTTTTCTTTAGAAACCTTACCTAGTTCTCTCCGTCTACAATCGCATAATAATTTATTAATTGAGCTGTATTAAACATTTTTATCGATAAAGTCTCTTAGTTTATCATAAGTTCCTTTTCCGCTCACCACCGCCATCAGCGCCAAAATGGCGCAAGTCAAATCGCCTTACCATAGCTAGGCTAGGTCCAGCGCATTTATATAAAAGAGGTCAAGGCTAGGTGGCTTTTAGAGGTATCGGGCTGACATTAGATAGCAGTTTGAATGGAACCAATTTTAAACGGTAATAAGTAGTACGTAAGTTACGTTTCCTTAGTAATTTTTTTATATATTCTTAGTTAACATGTCAACATATTTCTTAGAGCCTATTAGGCCTTCTAGGGTGTTTAGCCACTTATCTCGCTCTTATACTCGTATTAAAGGTAGGTTTACTTGCAATGGTGTAGCAAATAGCGTTTGTACAGATGTAATTAAAGCGCATGACCTTTTTTTTTCTTTTTTAAATTAAACGTCTCCAAGTATTTAGTAACTCATTTCACCAGCCGGGGAAATACTGCAAAATAAATAATCCCCATAAAAAATCCTATTAATGTGAATACTTATATTCATTGAAACTACGTGCTGGCTTTGACTGATATTAATTTGTGTTTTACAGAAATGAAAATTTGTGAAAGCTTCATTTAAATTACATTTTAAAAAATGTATAGATTTTAAAAACCTGTGATTTACGTTAGTTAAATCGTGAAATTTAAATTGAAACATTGACCGAAAATTTGAAATTAATAATTATTGAGTATCGTCTATCGTGTTTCAAATCAAATATGTGATAATATATAGTTTTAAAGCTTAATATTCAGAGCAAATACTTCAATGCAGAATTTATTCTGTGGGAAGTACTAAGCTTAAGAGTATGCTATAATGCTAAGTAGCATAGTTTAATGCAGACCAGCGGCCCGAAGATAGCGACCGAGAAAGTGTTTCTTTCTGTAGGAAGATAGACAAAGTGACGGATTTACAAAGGGAATCTGTCAGTTTATCCCAACTATCTGTCAGTTTGTCTATACTTTCGTATGTCTACTGACGATATGCTAGCCCTGCAGGATGTATAAATAGGCCGTTCTAAGCTATTGCCTATGAGTGGCAGCGTTCTAGGGGGCGGCAGCATCCTAGCCTTCTAGGTAGGTATCAAATTTCGTAGGAACATGCAGCGGTATAAACAAAGTGGCTTATACCCATAAAAAATGTAAATGTTTCACTGGTTTTATGCTAATGTGTGCGTTAGCGCGTGTGAAAGAAGCTCGGTTTCATTTTGCTTGGTCCTAACTGCTTGGATAATATGAAAACCTAAGGTCTTTATTCACTAAGGCTTAAGCCCTAAGCATGGTTTTTCCTGTGTCTTATTTAAACATCATCCCCCTTATTCATGAAAATATTTAAACAATGTTTAGCTTCATCAAAATTCGCCGTTTCTTTCTGTCGTGTGACATTTTCAATATTCCAGAAAAGGACTGCGAATCTTGATTAGCTAAAAACCGTTTAGACATTTTTGTGGATTTACATAATAGGTTTTACAAAACATAATAGGTTCAGGAAATAGTTCTAATATTTCTATATGTATCATAATCTTACCTTGCATACCTTGCAACCTCTTTTTCCCTACAAACCTGCAAAATATAACAAAAATGCTGAACTCTTTTGAGCTTTAACTCAAGATTTAAAACTGTGACTTTGTAAATTGTTTTTCTTTTACTGTGTAAAGTTTTGGTGATATTCCGAGTTTTGGGTTAAATTTTAGCGAAAAGAACAAGTAGACACACAAAGGAGGAGAACTTTAGTACCGAAGTACTAAAGTTTTGTCAAAAAATATAATTTATTTTGAGACATAAGAAAGTTTAGTATCATTATATGTATACATATCTATTATGTATTGACGACCTCTGTGGCGCATTGGTTAAGCGCTTTGGTAGCTCACGCCGGGGATCGCGGGTTCGAATCCCGCCTGGACCATAGATGTATTAAATATGTGTATCATATAATAAAAATCTTAAATTTGTGTATATTATAAAATTATTAAATATATTTCCGTTGTCTGGTACCTGTAACACAAGTCCCGTGAGTACTCAGCACGGGGTCAGATTGACGTAGTGTAAAGCGTCCATAGATATTAAATATTAAAAATTTGTGTGTACGTACTTAATTAACGATCATAACTTGAATTTGGCTTACGAGACACCCAACTAACCTCAAATCCAAAGTAATAAATCATTTCATAGAAATCAGTTCCATGTCTATTGCCTCTTGGACTATAGTCTTATATAGTCTGAGATACTCTAGGGGGACAAATAATTGAAGCTCAATTAAGCACGCCACAATACACCTTTATCAGTGGGCGCCCCCCATATGTCGTGTGTAGGCTGCCTTAAGCAGATACTGAGCGACCAGTGTAACTTGAGCCACGGATTTTCAAAAGTGGCTATAAGATGGATGAATATTATCTATTATATAAAAATAAGACGGTTTTTTTTTCTGACGTTATAACTCTAGAACGCATAAACCGATTTTCACATATTTGCATTCGTTGGTAAGGTCTTGGGCTCCGTGCGGCTTATAGCAAAAAAATCAAGAGCTAGTTTCATATAAAATAGCGTGCAAACAAACCAGGGGACTTAAAAAAGTCGTAATTGCAATATTGCGAAGGAATTGCTCTACAATTCGTTTTAGTACATTTTGTTAAAAAACCGAATAGTTTTGATAAATCAATTTAAATTGATTGTGAATTCACTGTTTTGCAAAATTAGTAGTTTTTTTACAAGAAAAATGACAAAATAAATTCCCGTTAGCGATATTGCGAAGAGACCGTTTTAGGGCGGCAGGTCAACTAATAGACAAATTAAGATTTTTAACATTTTTGACGATTTCAGATCATAGATTTTTTGCTAAAAATTTCATAAACTAAGAAACTAGTCGGTTAAGATGAACGATTTTTTATACAATATAATAATAGATAACACTATAATCCCTACAAAGGAATTCTTATTTCTTGTTTTTATTAATTGTATATTAATTACATTTTCTGTTAGCGAAGGAGAGATTCGAAACTCATAATGTCAAGGTCGTTGGCGCGTATACAAGCCTTAAGAAAATATTTTTTGTGCGGTATTCGAACTTGATGTAATTATTTTACTGAAAATTAACTGAAGTTAGCTGATGAATATAACAACATTGCAGTTAAATCTTTGTCTTTACCTAGAAAAAATTACTAGCTTTATATCTAGAAAAAAAACATGAAGAACTCTACGAAACGTGCTTTATTTTAACTTTGACTTGCCACATTTATTTTCCAAACAGAATTCACGAGAAGCTTACAATACTTATAAAGCTTACAGTTCATGTTACAAAAGAACTGATGTAAACGAAAGCTTATTATAAACAAGGGGTCTGCTTATACTGGTCGGTGGTACCAAAGGGGACGGAGGGGACCAAGTATAGACCATTAATTGTTTGCCTGCCTCTTGCGTATTATATTTATATTTTGTGGATCAAAGACATGTCAGGTAAGCTTAGGACTGTTTTGGGGTTCCTTGTGATGTTATCGTGAGGAGGAATGGTTAATGAAAAACAGTCGTTTATTGCAGATAAGTGATGATAATTGAATATTACTTCTAAACAATTAGATATGTTTATTTGTACAAATGGTGGCTTTGGGACCGGGTGAATGATTTGAAATAAAAAATAAAAAAGTATGTATTTCTTGATAAGGAAGTAGACTAATTACAGGTTCGTAAAATATTTTTGTGACAAAAAATATGAGTTTCAGGCCTTTTGTCCACCAACGCCGTGAACCGGGAACGAGATTGTTTTGCCCGATAAAATGCGACTTTATGATCTAGGCTACAGGTTTAATTTTCCTCTACGCCTTTAATGACGGCGACGACATTGACGATAGAGCAATGTCGCTGGAAAATGAAATTTATATCATAGATCATAAAGTTGCATTTTACGAGATAAAATTCTCGGTTGACGGTGTTGGCGGACAAACGGCGTCACGCCTTATCCACTTTGCGTCTTAAATTTGTAAAGTATATTTTAAATAAAGTCATGAAGCTAAAGAAGTATATTTTTCTTAACTTGCATTAATACGAAAGTTACATACATAAAAATTCTATTTTTGAAACCATTTTAAGACGGTTTTCACCAGCAACACATGGCAAAAGAACGGTTAGTACTTTTAAACTGCTCCTTAATCTTTTACCGATGATTTTTCCAATAAAAAACAACTAAATCGTCCCATAAAAGGTAACTGCCACGCGTAAGAAAACAATATCTGCCGCCATATATTTTTACGGTGTACGGAACCCTACACGCTTTTACATTTATGTTTTTATAATGCACTCAAATTTACCTTAAGATGGGGTCTTTGTTCGTAATTTTGGTGAAAACCCCGATTTACATATTTAAGGAAGCTTTTGACGTTTTTTTCGTGTTCTCGTACGGTATACTTTTTTATAAATGCTGCATTTTCTTGAATTATGACAATATTGATTGTTACCAATCTGTTGAAACATCATACTTTCTCTTTCGTTAGAAGGGCGGACGAGAAAGTCGAAAGATATTGAAGAGTATATTCATACAGTAGTTTAGTTATCCATCCATACATCCATCCAAAGTGTTTAGAAACTACCGTTTATAATGAAGACAAAAGTGGAAGAAGCGGATAACTAAAAATCTGCCGAATTTTTGCATAATTGGACGCTTTAAGACTAGGAAAATCTTTTGAAATTAAAATAATGTGGATTTAACGAGCAGCTAGATACACCAGCTAGGATAATGAAATTGGTAATTAACAAGATTTGCAGCAATTTTATAGTAAAAAATTAGTATTTATTCAAAGGTTGTAAAATGTTAGTTATTTTACGACCTTTGAATAAATACGCTTCTTCCAGATGTCTTCTATTATCGGTAATTAAAAGAGTAATGTACGTCATATCATTTCATCAGTCATAGATGTTTTTACATTTACAACCAACACAGTATGTCGCATCACATGTTTTGAAAATATTTTCCACATGTCAAAACACCCTTACTACTAGGATTAGGCGAGAGTACCTATCCAAAAGTTAAAAGGATTAACGCAGCTGACGGAAATAAATCCAAGCTCCATTGCTGTTGTTTTCAGTTAGTTTCAACCACAATAAATACTAAACCAAGTCAAGACGGTTTACATTTCATTTGTTTAAACTTTCAACCGCATAACACTCGCAGTGCGAATTTCAACCGCTAATCCTCATTTTAACGCGTTTTGATTTAAATCCCTAAAATAAAAACCTTAATTCTCCTTTTACTATTTATGTGTGCTTAATTTTAACAACTAAGTAGGTGGGTGTATTGTGTTCAGGACGCGGTCAGTAATGGTTTTTGTTACAATGTTTTAATTAAGTATTCGAATGTATTTATAAGTGTTTCTTATTAAATAAAATAAAAAATAATAATCATTATGTACTGTATTTGTTTTGTTACATCTTACACTATCAATAAAGAGGAAAGATTTCCATTTTTTATGTTTGTTACCAATAAACTCAAAAAGAACTAATCCGATTTTAAAAATCTTTCACTGTTCGATTGTTGGATTGTCACTGAGTGACATAGGCTAAAATGATATCAAGAAAATCGGCCAAGTGCGAGTTGGTCCCACTTACAAGAGCTCCGTATACAATTGATATATTAACTGACTTTGAATATAGTTTTTTTTTATTCTATGGACGCTTTAAACCACGTCAGTCTAGCCCCGTGCTAAGTACCCGAGGGACTTGTTTTACAGGTATCAGGCAACGAAAATATATTTAATACTTTTATACTATACACATATTTGAGATTTTTATTATATGATACACATATTTAATACACATCGAAAGACCCAAGAACATAGAAAAACTTGCTCCGTCGAACCCGCGACCCCTGGCTCAAGCTACCCAACTCCTACCTCGTCTAAGTATACTTTTCATTCCCATTGAATGTACATGTATGATACAATATGGAAGCTAGAATATACATTGTATATTCTAGCTTCCATATTGTATATTCAATAACATTTACGTTAACAATTATTCTTGATATGTTCAATTTATTAATTGTATGTAATTTAAATTATCTAATTCTTTCGGACTTCTAAATATTATTCACGACTTTGTTATTAATTGTTGAAATTGTTTTAATTAACTTTTTGTAGTAGAAGTTGTAGTATCAAGTGTTGTATTGTGTTTATGAAATAATGTTGTGCATGTCTTTAATTTATATGAATACTGTACCGGGACCTATATGTTAATGTTAATCTAAGCTTGTATTTATATTGTTGATAAGCTAAATAAATAAATAAATAAATAAATAAATAAATGACAATTGATACGTTTAACGAAGCAATAGCACCCCTATCACAAAGGCCGGTAACGCACTTACGACTCTTCGGATGTCACGAGTGTCCTTGGGCGAGGGCAGTTGCTTTCAACCAGGTAACCCGTCTGCTCACTTGCCCCCTAAATATCATAAAAAAGCAGATGTCTACAGTTTAAGCCACGAGAGTCGGCAACTGTATATAGCTGTTGCCCGCGACTGCGTCCGCGTGAAACTTTATAGACTATACCGCTTTTACAAAACTTTTTCATTACTGCTCGGCTTCTATTGATCGTAGCGTGATGTTATATAGCCTATAGCCTTCCTCGATAAATTGACTAACCGACACAAAAATAATCTTTTAACTCCAGCCAATAGTTCCGGATATTAGCACGTTCAAACAAACTCTTCGGCTTCATATTGAGTATAGATATGAAGTACCCCGTCTCCCGGCTCCGGTTATACCGGCTCCCGGATCCGGATCACGCGGTAGTCCCGGGCACGGCTCCACACTGAAACTGTTATTGTGCTAATTGAATTGCCTGCGTATTCGATGTTATATTATTGCTAGATAAATTAAAAGTCTTAGTGTTTAGAGCGTCCGTAGCCTAGTGGGTAAGACCTTTGGTTCGCACTCGAGAGGGTGCAGGTTCGAACCCCGGTGGAGATGTGTACCAATGAGAGATTTTCCGATCTCGAGTACATAATACGGACGCTCGTTGCCGTGGGAGAGTCATGCTTCGGCACGAATGGACCGGCTCGACCGGAGTGATACCACGGCCTCGCAGAAAACTGGCGTGAAACGGCATTGTGCTGTGTTTCGTTCAGCGAGAGAGTTTAACGGTGGCCCAACTTCCCTAATTCCCCCTATTCTCTCATAAAGCCCGGCAACTTGTGTCTCTTCGGATGTCACGAGTGTCCAAGAGCGACGGCAGTTGCTTTCCATCAGGTAAGCCGCCCGCTTGCTTGCCCCCTAAATATCATAAAAAATACACTTACACCGTTTGTTGACCGCACGCCGTCACCGTCAAAAAGATTTCTTCGGCCCAATAAAATGCTACTATATGACATAGACTTTAAGCTTCATTTTCCTCTACGCCACTACAGAGAGACGACATAGGCGCTCGACCAATGTCGGTAGAAAATGAAATCTAGACTAGATCATAAAATGACATTTTACCGGTCCGAAATGATCTCGTTGACGGGGACGAAGTGCGGTGAACAAACGGCCCACATAGAACGAGTACAGTTAATAAAATTAATGAATCAATGAATTGAACTCAGGAAGAGTAACTCGTAAAAATATGTAAAAAAAAAATTAAAAATATGTTCCACCTAGGTACACATTTTTTATACAATACTATCTTTTGCCCGCGACTCCTACCGCGTGGTAACAAAGATGTGAATTGTTATTTTCTATAACAAAATTAAATGCTTATCACCCCTAGTGACCTCTTAACAGAACCCGTAATAAACTTTTTATGAGATGACTCTGATATGAGAAATTAATTGAGCAGATTACAATGAGTAACTGTCAAGCGCCGTTGTAGTGCAGGCCTGGTATCAGAGATGGCGCTGTATGTGTAAAATGATTTCCCAGTTTTCCTGCATTTCTCCTGAATTTTTTTTCGGAATGTACTTTGCTATAAACCTCAAGGAGCCCGAGACCTTTCTAACGTATGCAAAACTGTGGAAATCGGTTCGTGCTTTCTGGAGGAAGTCCGTCAGGAAGGAAAACCTTCATTTAAATTTAGACTAATCATGACGTGGTACCTGGTACCGACTTTAAAATAATGAAGATTGTGTACGGAAATAGGCTGATACCTCACCAGATTCTGAAACAGACACTATTAAAGAATAAATTTTATTTAATAAAGTATTAATTTAGTTTCTTTTGTACCATTTTAGTTTTTTCCTTTGGAAGTCGATTTTAATTTTTTGTTATTACAATAGATATTATATAGAAAACGTGTATAATATTCAGTAACCGTTTTGCGGTATCAGGCTGACATTAGACGACATATCGAAAGAAACACAATTGGGTGTAGTTAAGCAGAAAGGAGTCAACCCCCATACGAAAACGGTAAGGAAACACGACACCCATATTGGGTGTCGTGTTTCCTTAGATTCCAGTATTCGTATGCTTTTTTTTCGAAACAAATTGCTAAGCGACGGGAAACATCTAGGTTATCAACATCAATGACCCGTTCAAATAAATGCAAGCCAGTTAGAGTAACGCGTTGGGTTTACCCGCGTGCTAACTGGGGGCGGTTGGGGGGGGGTATAGTTATGCGGCTTCAAGATATACTATACCTAGATACACAATAATGGAAAAACTAAGAAATTAAAGATGTTCCACTAAGTAATTGGTTGTAAGAAAACGTGCTAAAAAGTTGCACTTTAAAATGGTTTAAAATTCTAAAAGTTTTATTTGTATTTTACTAGCAAAGACTTTTCTGCAAAAATATGCAGTGGATGCGGTAACTAATAAATAAATGAACTTTACTCATTAGTGCTCATCACTCTATTGTTTGCGGCTTCGAATCCCGCCGACGGAGCAAAAGTTTTTCAATGCTCCTGGGTCTTGGATGTGTATTAAATATGTGTATCATATA
>JAOTAV010065257.1:0-14222 GCA_026546445.1 Cyclargus thomasi | reverse complement strand
GTGACTTTTTCTTGTTCCCTAAACTGAAGAGGCCCATGAAAGGACGACGTTACGCTACGCTTGACGAGATAAAGACAGCATCGAAGGAGGAGCTGAACAAGATAAAAAAAAATGATTTTTTGAAGTGCTTCGAAGATTGGATTCGCGATACTTTTTGAACACACCGAGTACACTCACAAACTCAAATATTTTCGCATTTATAATATTAATATGAGTGTGTTAAGTGTATTAAGCATGATGATATATATTATTAGAGTCATGTACCCAAAGGGTAAAATCGAGACCCTATTAGTAAGACCGATGTCTATCCGTCTTACTGACTTTACTGTCTCCGGGCTGTATCTCGAGAACGGTAACTGCTAGGGCTTTGACATTTTCACATATTATGTATTGGAAATTAGTACAGTTTAATTTGTATAAAAATTTGTTTATTTAAGAATTATATACAAATATTTGCAATCTATGCAGAAGTACCTAACGGTAAATATTTCATGATAGTAATATAATATTTACAATTTCTTTAAGCTCTATTTAAAGTATAAGACTCATTTTAATGGAATTCAGAAAACTCTCCGTTTACCGCGCGGCAATGTTTTTCTTTCCCTATTCGTGTATTTCCCTACCCACTTTAATTATTAGTTATAAACTACTGGGTACATGTTTTTCTAAAACTTTTTATTACCATTGTCCATCGACGTTAATAATAAATTTTGATTAAATGTTTACTTTTTCTTTTTCAGCGCTGATATCTCATCGAAAAGTTTGCCGTACATACTTCCTTGAGTTTTGTTAACATTTTTTAACTTAATAAACATATTTTTACAAGCCTTAGGAGTTTTATCTTCCATTTTACATGCAATTTCGTTCCATATATCATTTGATTGTATATTTCTTCTTTGACAGTCCAAATACAGGTTCAAAAGTTGCTTTTTAGTTTTCTTGTTCCATTTGAACATTTTGGGTAGTTCAGAAATTTCCTGTGTATCTACAACAGTTTTATCATACGCCATTTCATCATCTTCCGGCATCACAATGATGCACTGGTATTCATCATCTGGAATAGAAAAACAGAAGTTAACAGTCAAAGGAAGTAAAAATGTTTTCATGTTAAAAATAAACAGGGTGTAACAAAAATAAGAGATAAATTTATTTTTCGTTCGTATGAGTTATATTCGTGACACACACAAACCATAAACTTTTATCAATTACTTTTGTTACACCTGTGTAATAAAAGAGAACTTATTATAAAATAAAATATTAACAAATTTAGAAAATCAAAATTTGTTATAGAAAGGCTATAAGTAAAGTGCTATGACATGGTTATTAAAGAAAAGTTTAGTATAAACAAATTGTCTTGACAAGTTACACAATAATAATATAAACGCTCCCATAACACGTCAGACTGGCTCGATGTTAATTACCTGACGGACTTGTGTTGCAGGCACCGGACAATGGATATATTGTTAATGCATATATTTAGATTTTATTGTAATGAAAACTCGGCGGGATTCGAAACCACGACCCGCTCAAACATTACGCTACAGAGGTAGCGAAATAAACTAAGTAGCAATGTACATTATTTTACTCACCATCAGGTAATTCCGTCTTCCCAACAACATTAGAATGAAAGTCAATCTCTACTGTTTCCCTACTTTTGATCTGCTCAGCTTCATTAAAAATATCATCCATCATTTTAAAGTATTTCCATGTCAATTTCACATCTGGGTTTCGAGTTTTCATTGTCTTCAATTTTCTGTAAGATTTCCTCAGCTCCAAAAACTTGTCTCTGAGGCTAGTGGCGGTCCTGCTTGTTTGCTGTGCGAGACTTTCCCATAGGGCTTCATTGTTGGTATTTTCTGTAATCTCCGTGTAAAAAGTGGAGAAATGATTGATGATTTGTTTTATTTCCTTCGGTGCCCAGTCTTCAATCTCATCTGTGTCTGTCTTACCATTTTTCAGTTTGGATTTAATCGCTCTGTAGCCAAAGACCTTTTTACACAGCGAATAATATGGCCATAGGATAGGCATTTCTGGTTTATTTACCTCCCTTTGTACGTATGCTGTGTAGACTTGCTTGAAATTTCTAAATCTATGAGCGCATTCTGTTGCTGACACGCCAATTTGTCTCCCAATAACCTCCCATAATGCTAATTTTTTCTGCTGCGATGATGAAAACTTGTCTTTATTCTTAAGATAATATTCTAGGAGCTTAAAAGCCTTTTCATCTCCAGCTTGTTTCTTTGTGTTTTTCGTGAAACCTCTTTCATCAAAGGTTTCTTCATCTTCTGAATTGTTATCATCATTGAAACCAACTTTATTCACTAAAAGTAAATAGATAAGATTATATTTAGTAATTGTATCATTGAGTGAAATTAAAACAAAGCCAATTGACAAACCAACGTCATAAGTTCGGAAACTGGAATATGTCAACTCCATGTAGTCGTGGTCTATTGACTGATGAAAACTTATTTTGTGATGCACTATCTGGCTCAGTATCAATTTCCCTAGTCGTACATCAGAAAATGTTGTTTTTAATAAAACATGTTTTAAAATCGAATAAAGCTACTAGCATATTATTTACGACATATAATTTAATGATATATCAGAAATGAGGAATAAAAATGATAATTAACTTTTACCTACCTTCAGGTTCCGGTGCTTTGTTACTATCTACACTTGTTTCATAACCATCAAGCAACTTTAAGTCAATTCCATAATCAAAGATGATATCAAAAACATCTATATAGCGCCAATCAATCTGCATATCCGGGTTTTCTTTCTTGTCATTTAAGATTGATCTGTACAATTCAGTAAGTTCGTTCCATTTTCTCTTACATGTTACAATAGTTTTACTTAATTTCTTTGCAACTATCATCCAGCATACATAGTAGCAGACGTGGTCTTTGAACATACCCATATTATCATAGAAATATTGGACCATTTCATCTATTTCTTGAGTTTTCCATGCATCATTTGACAATGTAATTTTTTTCCTAAGGACAGCACTTGTTTCCAATGCTATAACATTATCCAATAATATTTGTAGAGGTGTGCGATTTAGCATATCATAGTTTCCATTTGACAGGTGTTTTACGTGTTCCTCTTGTAATTCTTCTAGTTTCTGTTGGCAGCTTTTTGGGTCTTTGTCTAAAAGTCTTCCTATCTCATGCCATAGAAAAGCATCTGGTATTGTGGGATCTTGGAACTCATGGAAACAGTCAAAACAATATTTAACTAAAAATACCTTTTGCGTATCATACCATACATCTTGGACACCACTGTTTGTATCCGTTTCTGTCTTAATATCAATCAATTGGAATTTACGTTGGAAGTCTTTGTCATTAGCGAATATTTCATCAAAGAGTTTCATGTATGGCCAGTTGATTTCTTCATTGGTCTCTTTTTTCTTGTGGAGCATGGTAATGTAGTGTTTTTTGAAATTATAAAAACGTCTGTGCCAATAATTACCATCTTCCTCTCCCATTTCTAATGCGATAGTATCCCATAAGTTTTTAGAAAGATTTGTATTGATAAGCTTACCCTTGTGTTTTATATATAATTTTAACATGGCTGTTACCTTCTCATCGCAAGCCTGGCTGCTAACTTTCTTTACAATTATAACTCCATCCTGATTAACAGTATGTGTCGCAGGGGTCTTGGCCTCTGGTGTTTCTTGTTTCTGTAAACTCTCGTTTATGCAAGCCACCACTTCTGGATCATCATAAAATGCTTGATGGCAAAGATCATAAAATGACCAATAGTAGTTACTATCTTTTTGTCTTTCTAAATATGCTTCGATGTACTTTCTTTTTAAAATTCTAAATTTAATTTCACAGGAGATAGGTTTTCTGTGTGTCATCATTGTTTTACATGCAACAGCCCACAAATGTTTACTTTTAGTAGTTCCATTCAGGAAAGTTTTTTTGTTATCAATAAAGAAAACAAGAAGACGTGTTATTTCAGTTTCCGGCCATGATTCCTGTTCAACCTGTTCAGTAGCTTGAGCAATGTCAAGTTCATCCTCAGAGTCTCCCGCAGTGTCTTCTATTATGTATTTGGTTTCAGGTGCATCAATACTTTCATCTTCAACCTGTTCCAATAAACTTGGATCAATCTCTTGATTTTCTGTAATAGTATTAAAAGGATTTATTACAATAAAATAATGGCACTGATTTAAAGAGTCAGTTGTAAATAACAGTTTTTTCAGTTAACAAATACAAATGGCATATTTTATAACTAGTTCAGCAGTTAAAACTGAGCAGTAAAGGAGACAAAAGTTAATATTAAATAAAAACCAGCCAAGTGCAAGTTGGACTGGTGTACAAATAGAGCAAAAAAAGGAAACAAAATTTTTGAAAGTTAACCATTAATAATAATAATAATAATAATAATAATAATAAAACGTTTATTCAATAAAATTTGGGCATTACACCACTCGACATTACGAAAATGGAAAAAACAACCTGATCTAGTTTAACTAACATAAACAAACATCTTCAAACATTAAACAATTGGCTAAACTTGACTTAACTAAGACTAAATAAATAATTGTAGCTTACAAACATTTATAAATAATTACATACTATGTAGGTTGCAAGGGTATTATGGAAATGTAGGAGTTGCAATGCTCAAGCCACCGATCCCGGCCGATCACTGAACCCTGTGGAACACCTCTGTTTACATAACGAGGGCGTAAACGTGATGACGTTGTTATTCATAGCCTCGACTACCTGTACACGGTTAATTAAATATGAGGCAAACCAGGCAACTACTCCAGAATCACAACCATAATAATTTAATTTAGAAAGAAGTAAATTAGTGTTGATAGTTTCAAATGCGCGCGAATAGTCTAATAATACTAAGATAGTAACCTCTCCTGCATCCTGAGCTGAGATGATGTTATCAACTACATCTATCAAAGCAGTCTGACCCAAGTACTAAAATTATACTGAAATATGGACAAAATTTACATAAATTATTCGATTTCTTTCTTAGACAATAAAATACATTTTAAGCTTTAATTACTGTTTAAAATCGTAAAAAGTTGTGATTTTTATACATTTTACATGTACTATAAAGTTGAAGATTTTTTTAAACGCACATATTTCATGGAATTTTTAGCATAAAAATATAGTAGACCACGGATAAGACCATAGGCAATTTTTAGTGGGAAAATCTACGGTTACTGCGAAATTACTTGTTTACGCAGACGGAGCTGCGGGTCAAATGATTATTTAATTATAAAAAGAATAAACTATGCGTTTTTAATTTCTAAAAGAGCATTTGTGCAGATATTAAAAATGGTGTATCATGTAAACAAATAAAAATGAAAACAGTTTTTTTTTCATACCAATTTCTTAAACAGACCTACAAAGATATTTCAGTTTCAGTACGTAAGTCGGCAATGACTCTTATGAGAACCTTTCTTAGGTGAACATAAGGGTAAAAATTTTGGTAGGCAGTCTTATTTCCAGCAGCTATGCGAAAAATATGAAAAAATTGTATGCTAAATCTGTTTTGATGATTAATCTATCAACCATATTGCTAATAAAATCACTTGAGGCCAAAGTTTGTTTTCCCTCTTCAGCGTTATCAAATATTATAATAATTACTTCTAAGTTTTTATGAAAAGTGCTGAGAGTATCCAGCTTTTAAATTTTCAAGGAATGCAGGAAACAACTGCTGGGTATAAATAACACGTAGGTGAAAATATCGACCTTTTATCTACAATATTTTCTGGGAGCGTTTCAGATTATTATTACATTTAGTCTACTCTAGATTGATATATGTTTTTCTGATCGTTTGTGTCCAAATTTTTGTGATGTAGAAAATAAATGCTCTTTCTCTGCAGCGAGTCAAATTGAGGACTCCACGCAAGCCTTGTTTTTTTTTGGCCTAGCTATTATTATATCCTAAATATTTATTGCCTGTATAGGGTTTGATATTCCCAGTGTATAATATATTTAGCTACTAATAGAAAAATATTATAAAACCTATGTTATAACTTTATACTCCATTTATATTCTAGTAGTAGTTTATACTCCAGTAGTTTTTTCGTAAAGTGTACCACAAAACTGTACTCTGAGTGGGATATAGAGGGCTCGCTTCTCTCGCCTAATTAAAGGTACTGCAACTACTTCCATGAAAAGTATTCTGACGAGGATGTAAAATAAATTTTATAATGAAAATTAGACATGAGTGTAGGGTTCATGAATGTGCGAGTGTCAGCAGTTTTGTGTTTGGAAGGCGATGTTTCTGGCGACGGGCAGTCACTGCGTGAGGCCTGACCAGTATGTTCGGTTGTTTCGTTTCGGGATAATAAAAGGCTAGATTCATTATAACAGTGTTGTTTTAATTTGTATTGTCGTACATTATGTAACTTGATAGTATGATTTATATTATTTTATATGTATGCTTTTCAATGCGACAGGCTTTGCAGTCAGTCGCTACTAAGTTGTTAAAGTGAATATACACTTTTCGTGCTCCATCGACTTTTAATCGGCGTCGCCCCGCATAGGTCTTTACAAATTAACGTAAGCCTAAAGGACTAAATGTGTAGCTAGAGAACTTCTACAAGATTTCACTTTTCTACATAGAAATAATGGCATTGGTGAAAAAAAGTTTTTTTGATTTGTAAAAAATGAAAAGTCAATACTAGTAAAATACATAAATATATTTTGTTTAATATGTTCCCATCTCCATTAAGGCATCTATGTGTTCTGTTTCGGGCAGTATGTCTATTTCCAGAGACTCCTTTGTGTTGCTGCCAGTCTTGTCTAAAGCGAAAAACCGGAATAACTTGGATAGATTTATTATTGAGTAGGCAGAGTGGGTCAAACTGTCCTCCACCATTTCTTTCAGAGTTTGATATGCCGCTGACACTTGGGGTTGCACTTTGCTCTCTAAAAATATAAATATAATTAGAATGATCATGTATTATCTTAAAAAATAATAATTAAACAGGCTTTTCTAAAGTATAAACTGTTTAAAGTAATAATAATTAATTATTATTAAATTTTAAAATGTGACTAAAGACAAAGTATATTTTATAATATACTTTGTCTTTTTATATAGCAACTTAAAGTAGACTCACTTGTTGTATTTTTGCTGAGATCGAATAGAAAAAGAAAGAAATTGATTTGGAGGTACAGATCTTTTTCAGTGTAATCTCTAAACATGACTCCCTTCTCGCACTGGCGACAAACAGGGTAGCCGCCGGCGAACATCTGCGGCATTTTAGTCGTCCGATACGCGCACGCCGGGTCCTCGCACGACAACCAGCCTGCGTAATACTGCCCGTGGTAGTTCCGGATCTGTAGACTTAACTGGTTCTGGACGGACGGTAAATAGTCGATTGGTCGTATACTGCATTTATCGTTCTGGCATTTTTCCAAAAATGTCACATTCTCCTTGCCGTGTAGCGTAAACGTTTCGCGTATTCTGTTCTCCGTCTTGCAGCTCTCGCCGATGCAGACAAACGTGAACTCCTTGCAGTACCTGTACTTCTCCTGCTCGTTTTCGACTTCATACGTGTCGGTCGCCGCCTCCCGCTTGACTGTCTGTCTGTAGCCTGAGGGGTCGAGGCCGAGGCAGTCCGCGACACGCGCGGCGTCCATGCCGTCGATCGGCTCGCAGATTCTGGATATCACGGGGTGCAACTGATGTGCTAAGTAGTATTTGTAGTCGACTTTTATGCTCTCGGAACTCTTCAACTCCTCTATGTGGTACGCTCTCTGCATCGCTGTATTTGCGGTGCCGTCCTCGCATATTATATACGGTACTATGTCGCCCTTCTTGAACCGCCTGCTGTTTTTGCTGTTTAGCCGCAGAGCGACCTGCACGTGCGGCTGCGAGTGCTTGTCGGCGTACTCGCTGGGGTTCTTGGTGAGCTGTTTCGTGATCGTCAAAAGCGAAAGCGGAATTTTGTTATTCATCAGGTCATCTTTCAATTTGTTGAGATGGATCTGGATGCTCTCCACTCGCTCGTCCGCGCTCTGCTCCGACAGGATCTGACTGAGGATGAACTTGCCGGCCTCTGCGGCGAGCTGCGACCAGTCTCGACGAACGATGTCTAGACCCTTGTGCTCCTGAATATACACAAACTCTCCATTTTTATTTTTGCTCACCACCACCGCTGCGTACTTTTTCTTTTTCAATAGTAGTAAATACTTGAACACCCCGTCGATGTCTAGTTCGATCTGCTTGTACTTCTTGTTTATTTCCCGCTTGAGGTCGTTGCCGATCTTGAAGACGTAGTCGTAGTCGAGGCAGTTGGTGTTTATCATGAGACTGTCGGTGTCGCCGTACACCACCTCGTAGTTCAGTTTTTGCACGATCTCCTTCGTGTCCATGAGAATTTCCCGCCCCTTCATGGTGACGAGGGCGGCGAGAGGTTTGGCGTAGAATCTGGAGTGCGTGAAACCAAGACACCCGTACATGGAGTTGGCGGTGAGCTTCAGCGCCATCTGTCGTATGTTGTACTGCATGTATTGCTCGGGGGCCAGATCGGGGGCCTTCATGAGCTTTTTAACTTCCCGTCTACTCTCTACTAATTTGCGGATTTGCGTCGGTAAAACGCCAAATTCGGCCTTCGACTCGGGTAGGACCAAATTGTTAATGTCGTCGTCGGAGAAGGCGCCATTTTTTCTTTTGATTGTAGTGAAACATATGTTATACTCTTGTATGATACTCGGGTATAGCGAGTTGAAGTCCATGAGAAGGATCAGTTTGTCGTAGAAGCCCTTTTTCGGGTCGAGGACTAGACCGCCGGAGTAGGCGGCCTTCTTTTTAGCTTGCGTTTTACTGACGGTGGTCCCTGCTTCCTCTGGATCGTCGTTAGATTCGTTTGCTATTTTCTTTCCATAAACTTTATCAGGCACTATGTAACCCTTCTCTGTAAAGGCGTGGAGCAATAGGAACTCATTTCTCTCAGATCTCCCGCCCATCAGCGTGCGAGACATGACATTCCCAGCAATTTGGGTAATTTGCAGAGCTAGAGGGATGACATTCAACTCGCACATCATTTTAAGGATGTATGACGCGTCCTGCATGCTCAGATTGACTAGTTGAAGTAAGTCATTGGAACTCTCGTAGTACCGCGGCAGGTCCTCTAACGCTACTTCCACTCTTTCACCCTCTTTCATCTTGAGCACGTTGACGCAGAGGGTGTCTAGATCGAAGCTTCGGGCTCTTATCAGTTCCATGGCGGAGAGTTTTATATCGCACACTAGCCTTCCAAGAAATGCGTCCTTAGCAGCAAACTTTCTCTGCGGCGCGACGGATCTCTTTAGCCTTCCTAACCGAGACCAGTTGGGTATGTGGAGATCTAAGATATTCCCTATGAGCAAATCCTGTTGGAAGCCTTGCAAATCATGGCCTATTACCAAATCCGGGTCCAATTTCCAGAACTGGACCATAAAGTAATTTAGAAGTTCTCTTTCAGTGTCGCATTTAGTGAGCTTAGTTGCTTTGTAGTTTGGTAAGTGTTGTTTCAAATCGAGTGGCCAAAGGTCAATGCATTTTGTCATTACTAAAAAAAAAACGTAAAATGGTCATTAATAAAATACAATTTTTGGAGTATATTAGGTGACCTGTTCGTTGTTATAAACTTACCACAAAAATGCTGGTTAAAAGGTGGGTTTGGTGGAGGCTTATGTATTGGGAATGAATTGTGAGCGAGACAACTAAGCATCAATATTTTCGTTTTGTTTGATTTCTCATCTGTAAAGGTCCTCATATTTATCTGAAACCCACAATATTTTGCTTTAACAAGTAGAAAAAGATGTTTTTGTAAGTTTTAAACAGAACATGATAGTAAAGTAAGTTGGTATAGTTTGTCTCATACAAACAATACCAACTTACTTTACTATATTTTTGCAAATATATATTTCTATTCTAGAACTTACAGTGGCAACTGTGATGGGTGGTGGTTCCAAGTCGGGTCCGTCTCTAATCACTTCAATATGCTCCATCTTGTCACAGATGGCCTCCATCTTACACCAGGACACTTTGGCTTGGACATTTTCGGGATCTTTTATTTCCAGCCAACAGGGTCCTTTGATTTTTCTCTCCAGTAAGAATGTCTCTAAAGATGACGTGTTTGAGCCAAATATATGAGAAAATGTTAGATATTTTTTTCCTGTTGGCGGTGGCGGGAACGAAGCCTTTAAAAAACATTACATAGTTATTATACATAGTATATCTTGATTCTTGATTGTAACTGCGCCAATAAAAAAACAGAAAACACATTTTTAATTTACAAATACTACTACAGGTAAAGTTTGAAGTTAGGGGGCGCCAAAGGAATTCACTGACCCCGGGATTCTACATACGCGTTTAAAGGATTGTCTAAGGTTTTTATGAAATCAGTATAAATTAGCTTACTGAATATTTGACTTCCAAGTAGTCGCATTTAGCTGGTATGTCGGGGAGGTTGAAACAGTAATTCTTTGTGACCTTCCTGGACTTGAACTCTTTCAACCCAAGCTCACTGGCGACGATAGAGTTAAACTCCTGATAAACGTCCATCATTGTTACCTCCTCATCTGTTGGCTCCATCGTGATTGGGTCTAGTTTCTGTTTAAACATCATCATTTTATGCAATTAGAAGAAACTATTACAGAAATGTATAAAACATTAGCACACACCGTTGTATCCTACGAATAAGCCCTTTTTTTTGTTTTGTGAATTTGCTTGTGAAAACCCAATGTTTTCCGCAAAAAAGAAACATTTTCCATGGAAAGAAAGAATACCTCCTGTAAAGTTCGCTTCTTGCAATTGCGCCTTTATTAGTAGGATACGACGACACATTCTAGCATAGCAAAATTCTAGGTATTTAAAAAATATCCACTCTTTAAAGTAAATGTTGCCATCTGATTAAACATTGAAAGCATTAAATGTGCTTACTTCACATTTGCACTCGATAATCATTAAAAACCCTCCTGATATATCCATACTAATATTATTTTATTAAATGGGAGAGTTTGATCTTTTGTTTGTCCTTCCTTCATGCCCAAGCATAACTAACAAATTGACTTGATTTTTGGCTAACCTTATGTGAAACGATGAAAAGTAACATCTGCCACTTCTATCATGTTAAAGGATATCAAGAATAGTTAAATTTTTTAGAATTTTTCAAATTTCGGGCTAAAGCTACTAATATAATATATGATTTTTTTTTTATTGCGGGTTTTAAACAAAACACTTACATATTCCCTAGGTAATAAGAACAGCTGCCTGTTAATATTTTTAATAACCAAACAACAGGAGGCACAGCCAGCTTTTTTGTTGTTTGGCTTAACAAATACTTTGCCAAACAAATATACCACTCCGGGTTTTACAAATCTGTCCTCCCAGGCATCCAGCCAGTAGAATTTCAAAACATTGTCACCATTTTTGTTGGTCTGCAGAGGGATTTGGCCATCAGTATGAACTGCCACAGTAACTTGGTTGTTTTCTTCAGACCAATTACTATTTAATGGATTTAATTCAACTTTGACCTTTTTAGTTGGGAATATATCAAAGTCCTCTTTAAGAAACTCATCTGCTACATCTGTGAGATTGTTAGATATGGCTGGTGTTTCTTTTTTGGCTTTCTCTTCCACTTTGACCTCAGTTGCATCATTACTAAAATCGTCATTGAAATCAATGTCCTGGCTCTCAAATTCCTCAATATTCTGTGTAGCTGTATCCTCGACTTCTTTTTTTATTTCTTTGTCTATTTTCCACTCTGCTTTTTTAGGTTTGCTCTGGATTGTTTCTGTTTGATCTGGGTCCTAAAAATACATATTTTAATATCATTATCCTTATATTCACTAATGTTTTTTGAAAATACTGTTTCATATAAAAAGTAGCACTAACAGCACTTACTGGCTTCTGCTTAGTTATAAGTTTGGTTTCCTCTAGCTGCATTGGAGGTGTTGGTTTTTTAACAGAGGAAGATAAAGTCTTGAAGTAATTTTGAGCATCTTTTTTTCTTTGATCAGCTATGTTTGTTTTGGTTTGCACAACTGGCTTAGGTTTAACAACAGGTTTGTCAGCATTCCCATCCAAGTCACCCATAATATCCGATAAGATGTTGTCATCGGATATTTTGGTATCCTGTAAATATTTTAATAGGAAGTTTAGCAACTTGATAGCACCCAAGATTAGCATGTTTTTAAGTGTTCTGGTGGCATGTTTTTACAATATTTAGTTAAAATTTTTAAGGAAGTCATTGATGAAGTAAGTAAACAATTTGATTTACCTCTTTCTTTTTAGAAGACTTTGCTCCTAGAAAATTTCTAATGTTGCCCTTTGAAGGGGGTGCCACTTTTGCCTTTCTTTTCTGACCTCTCCCTGATTCTTTATTATCTGAGGCAACATAAGTGTCATCAATTTCATCATCATCAAATATTTCTCGTCCATCCTCAACATAGCCAGTACCATCTGAAAATGTGATAAACATCAAATGAGTATTTTATTATTTACAGAGACACATTAGGAACTATATAATTAACCTAATAAATCTGAAATCGACATTAACAATCAATGGCAAAAATCTCATTTTATTTCTATAATAAACATCAAAGTAATACTGAAAGTTAATTTGAAAAAGATGAAATTAATTTAATCTAATATTAAAATAAAATGATCTAATCTTATAACACTCCAAAACAAGGTGAAAATGCACTTAATTCTTCTTGCCAGGCCTGCTGCAGTTCTACTTATCCTAAACCAGTACAGGGTATAAAAAAGAGGTTAAGCAAGAACTGTAATGTTTACCGTCTTCTATCCAGTCGTCGTCCTGCCGCTGTAGCACTCGCTCGGTGTACTCACTCTCGTCAACCGTGTCGTACACATTCTCTAGTTCATCTACATCATACTTGTGTTTAGATCCCTTGCCTTTCAACTGTTTCAACTTCTCGAAAGCGGACAAACGACCATGCTTGTCCGTTTTCTGTCGTTTAGCTCTGTGATTAGCTGCAAAAGCACAACACGATTAGCATGCATGGACTTACAAATTTGAAACAAAGTTTACACAAATTTTACATCCACACCTATAGAATCGGCCATGACATACGCACTAATAATACATCTAATTATTAAACAAAAAACGCTGATGCAGATTCATCAGTTATTTAGCAAAAAATTACGATTTTATTCTTTGTTTTGCATGTTTGCAACTTAAATTTCAATTTCATTCGAGCTTGACTTTTGACAATTAAAATTTTGGCGCGAATACATTTTTTTTAGGAGCAAAATTCAAAGGCATTTCGCTGACTGGCGTACAGCCATTCAATAAATGTTTTTGTCATCAATCAGTAAACATTACTATAAAAATTAGCTACAAGAAAAAAGAAACGATTTATTACAGCCTACGAAAGATACAGACGTTGCACCATTGATCTAGATATACAAATCAAGTGTGGCACATCTAAAATCGTATGTGTGGCACATTTGAAATCGTGTTAACAACTCACCGAGATAGCTATAAAAAAAGAAGAAATTTAGTCGCCATAATATAAAAAAAAGTAATCGTGTTTAATCTGTTTACAAAAAAAAAACAAAAGCGCGCCAATTTTTATGTCAAAGTCAAACAAAAATAACGTGCGGACGCCTCTGTTTTGAAAGTAAACTTTTATTTCTCATTTCATTTTGTTATTGTACATTTAACCCAAATTGTGTTTTGTTTTTACTTTTACATGATCAATACTAATATAGTAATACTAATAAGTAACTATGGCGATGCGTGATTATGCTGCTGATAAAGGTACGTAATACTCCTGCTTGCTGTTGACCCTTCTTGTTTGCTGTTTTCTTAGTATGATTTATTTAAAAAAATTCATTGTTGTTTAATAATAATTATCTTTCAGAGGCCTTCAAAAACTTTTTCGTGGATTTTTGCCAAACTGACGACGAAGGTCATAAGTTGTTCAAGTATGCAGAACAACTTACCCAGGTTGCTCACAGAGAAAAGGTATAATATTGCTAATATTTATGTACCTTTACATCAGGCACAAGGCTATGTGTCCAACCAAGTAAAAAAGTATCTGCGTTGACGCCAGGGTTTTGTTTAGTATATCTTATTATTTTGTTTAGTACACATACGATAATTTTGTGCCTACGTACGATGTACGATAGCATATTATTATCGTACGCAGATTGTACGATAATTTCTATCATGATGCAAAATTTGAGAATTTATATTATTTGACTCATGCGTTGATAGTCTAAATCGCAGT